>BJKM01000708.1:0-265600 GCA_015082035.1 Chaenogobius annularis | reverse complement strand
AGAAATCACAAAATAATAGTTCAAGACATAAAAAAGAAGAGTGCAAAGAAAAGCATTTCAGTCATATGCACAGCGAAACAAAACAGTTTTTAGTTTAGATTTGAACATTGCCAGAGTAGCGGCCTGTCTCACATCCTCAGGAAGACTGTTCCAGATTTTAGCTGCATAAAACTGAAACGCAGATTCCCCATGGTTAGTCCTGACTCTGGGCACCAGCAGGAGGCCGGTCCCTGAGGTCCTCAGAGTCCGAGATGGTTCATATGGCACTAACATGTCCGAGATGTACTTTGGTGCGAGGCCATGGAGAGACTTGTATACAAGCAGAGCTGCTTTGAAGTCTATTCTCTGAGCCACAGGGAGCCAGTGCAGAGACCTGAGCACAGGACTAATGTGATCATACTTCCTGGTTCTAGTCAGGACCCGAGCAGCAGTGTTCTGGATGTACTGCAGCTGTTTTACAGCTCGTTTGGAGAGGCCAGTGAGCAGGCCGTTACAGTAGTTTAATCTACTAGAGACAAACGCATGGATCTCTCCAGGTCTGGTTAAGACGCTATACTTTTGATTTTGGCAATGTTTTTTATATGGTAAAAAGCTGCTGATGTTATTGATCTGACGTGGCTGTTAAAATTCAAATCTGAGTCCATTATTACCCCCAGATTTCTAACTTGATTTGTAGGTTTTAGAGCGAGACTCTGGAGGTGACTGTTAACACTTTCTCTTTGTTTCTGTGGGCCAAAGACGATGATTTCAGTCTTGTCTGAGTTCAACTGGAGAAAGTTGTTTTGCATCCACACACTGATCTGTTGGATGCAGTGACAAAGTGAATCCACTGGTCCATATTCACCTGCCGTCAGTGAAACATAGATTTGAGTGTCGTCTGCATAATTGTGATAGGACACATTCTCGCTGCGTATCAACTGACCTAACGGCAGCATGTAGAGGTTGAACAAAAGGGGTCCCAGGATTGAGCCTTGGGAGCACCCCACAGGTCAGGGGCATCTGGTCTGAGACACAGTTACCAATTTCGACAAAGAAGTTCCTGTCTTCCAGATAGGACTTTAACCAGTTTAGCGCAGTGCCAGTGATGCCCACCCAGTCCTCTAGTCTCTGTAAGAGGGTCCCATGATCGACAGTGTCAAAAGCAGCACTCAGATCTAACAGAATTAAGACTGAGGCTTTGCCCGCGTCAGTGTTCAGGTGGATGTCATTTGTCACCTTGACAAAGAGCAGTCTCAGTGCTGTGATGAGGTCTAAAACCTGACTGGAAAACATCAAATGAGTTGTTTATTAAGAGGAAATCAGTGAGCTGTTGGTAAACAACCTTTTCAAGGACTTTGCCCCAAAATGGCAGATTAGAGATGGGCCGGTAATTACTCAGTACTGCGGCATCAAGACTGCTCTTCTTTAGGAGAGGCTTTATGACCGCAGTTTTCAAAGAAATTGGGAATGTTCCAGATTGAAGCGACATGTTAACTATTTGAGTGAGTGGTGCTAACAAACTGTTCAGCACAGACTTTAGAAATCTGGTGGGTAACACATCGAGGCAGCATGTAGATGAACTCAGACTGGTGATGATCTCCTGGACAGTTTTGTCAGTTACAGGTGCAAAGTGAGTCAGCTCTAAGTGTGTGTAGGTGGTTTGAGGGTTATTTTTTGCATTGTAGAATTTATAGCATTTTTAATGCCCTGAACTTTGTTCATAAAAAAATAACGCAAACTCATTACACTTGGATGTGGAAATGAGTTCTAACTGCAGCTGAGCTGGAGGGTTTGTTCATCTGTTTACTGTGGCAAACAGGACACGCGAGTTGTTACTGCAGCTTCCAATTATTTCAGAAAAATATCCTTCCCTAGTTCTACATAAAATGAGGTTGTACATGTACAACTTCTCTCTGTAAATCTCTTTCTGAACTTGGAGTTTCGACTTGCGCCATTTTCGTTCGGCCCGGCGGCACTCCCTTGAACACTTCTCTCAACACCTGCCACTTTAACTACAAGTCACTGCACTGTCAGTTTCTGCATTACAACTGTAACTTTAACTGTAAATTATTGTGTACATAGTAAGTCTATTTTTATCTTATACAATAGTACATTTTAACAAGTTCCTATGTTTCTGAATTTTGTTCATTGAAAATGGCAATAAACCTTTTCTGATTCTGATGTGTCTGCATACATAGCAGAGGCTTCACGCTTTTAAAGTCGGAATAAACTTTTTGCTAAAAAGACTGTTTTCTATTTGAAACCGGATTCAAATGAACTCTCTAAAAAGACTTTGTCCACAAGATTAATTTTCTGTACATAATGTTAATGCACTGCATGTTCACTATATGGCTGGTCTTGTGAACATTTTTACCTGTGCAACTGTGGCCTAGATAATGTTGAAACAATGGCTGCATTGTATATATTCCCGATCAATATCCCATCCTTGATCAGTCCTCCTGACTCAGCATATTTGCTGATTGGTCGAACATTGGCGCCAAACAAATTCAGAAGGGCTCTTCCCTGGCCTAGCAATTCTAAGCTAACTATAGGGACCAAAGAACATTCCGGAGAGAGACGCGCCCTCGGAAGTCAACTTTACTCTCTCCTGATAAGTAATTTTGTGCTCGTCTTTGGATGCAATTTTTGCTTTAAATTGACACATGCAAACTCAAGCAAAAGACTTTTGCAACTTTTATATTTACAATAAAATTTTGATCCAGGACATTCTTCAAAGCAGCCTCATTGATGGATCAAAGAAAACGCAGATCAAGCGGACCTGATCCAGCGCATCTTCAGCCTGATGTGTCAGAGCCAGAGCCCTAGAGCCAGAGTCCAAGAGCTCTTGCGTGAACCTTCAGATTAACTATTTTAATTTCATATAAATTAATTAATTTAGATATTTGAATAAAGAATTCTTAAATGCCTAATAAAGGATGGTGCCCCATATAACCCTTAAAATATGATAAACATGTTTGAAATCTTGATCAAATTCTTTAATCAATATCAACTTTGAATGTCACCCTCTTTCACAAGTGATGAATAACACTACAGTACTTGTACTCGTAGAATCACTACATTTTTTAACAAAACTCCCACTGATAACAGTATTTTTTAAATCAATAAAATTAGAATGCACTGTTCCAAATAATTATGCACAACACAGTTTTAAACCATGTTATTGTTGCAAAGAACCAAAAATGGTCATTTGTTAAATTAGAAGCATTAGCAGGTAATTTTTACTGAAATCAAAAGCTATTTGAATCAAAACATCTTATCAGGTCAAAATAAATTTTAACATAGGATCACTTATTTGATAGGAGCTTCACAATTCTTGCATCCATTGAACTTGTGAGTTTGTGGAGTGTTCCTTCTTGAATTTCTTTGCAGGATGTCACAATATCCTCCCAGAGCTGCTGCATGACTCCGCCACCTCCTTGCTGACGTCGCAGCTTTGATAGGACATGGTGGCCGTCCACTAACCATCCACCACTTGAAATCTTAAATCTCCATTTCTGTTTAAAGAGGGGTTCTCTTTTTTAACAAAAATTGCCTCCTTAACTCCTCCTTTAAACCACCTTTTCTCCCAGCTTAGAATATTCACCTCACTGTCTTCAAGAGAGTGGTTTGTTGATGTAAGATGAAAATTCACGCTCTGAGGTCCTAAATTTGCGTGTCTTCTGTGCTGATAAAGCCTTTTGTGTAAAGTCTGTTTTGTCTCACCTATGTACCACTCTTTACAACTTTCTTCACTACATTGGATAATTATATTCTATCCACACTACATTGCTCTGTTTTTGTGTCGGCATCTTGTCCTTAGGGTGAACCTTATAACTTAAAATTTGTGTTATTTCTGCCCATTTCGGTTGTTTAACTATGATTATCTCATCCATATGGGGATAGTAACACAACTCCAGTGCACTAGTTTTGAAGTGTATTAGTTACAATTCTGGCCATTCACAGAATGCACCAGACCATGCCCTCAAGTTACTTTACTCATATTTTGGCATAATCACGCCTCTTGTTTAGAATTCCACGCCCTGCGCTGGCAATTGCTGTCACCTAGCAACTAAGACTCGCCATGCTAATGCACATGGACGTTTAAAAAGAGCACGCACCAAGGATAAAATATTCGGATTTTGAGCCCAAGAGATTATAGTTTATCTCACCCAAATCGTATGTCTGAAACAAAATGTTATAATAATTACCAATGTTCCTGGGATAACTGTCAAAATGATCTAGACGTTTCAACAAAAGTAATTAAATATTTTATAATGACAAGGAAATACATGAAAGATAATATGTGCATTTAAGTCACCTTATAAAGAGAGAGAGCTGGGTTTATATATATATATATATATATATATATATATATATAAAAATATATATATATATATATATATATATATATATATATATATAAAAATATCATTTTTTTTTTTTTTCTACTGCTTGTTCCCGTTAGGGGCTGCGGGTGACTGGAGCCTATCCCTGTGCCTTTGGGCCTTAGGCGGGGTACACCCTGGACAATGGCCAACTCATCGCAGGGTTTAACACAGAGACATAGACACACAGACAACCATTCACTCTCACACTCGTTCACTAGGGCCAATTTACAGTTGGCAATTTATCTAACACATGCATGTCTTTAGACAGTGGGAGGAAGCCGGAGAACCCGGAGAGAACCCAGAGTGACACGGGGAGAACATGCAGACTCCACCCAGAGAGATCATGTGATGTAATGTTCGCTCCCTTCTTGGGAGGGGGAGGGGACAACTAAGAGTCAAGAGTCATTCTCAATCAGTGATCACTCTTGGATGAGAGTCGAAACTTTTCGTTTTTTCTAAAACTGAGTCCAGATGACTACAACTGAATCTTTTCTACAATGGAACACTCCTGGGGGATTACACCGACCTGGTTGCTTTTATATTAATGTGTTACAGTAAACACATTAAAATGTTTTGAAATTTACATTTAAAACCAAACTTTTTACAGTTTTGGGAGAGTTATGCCCTTATTTTACACTCTAACTCAACTCATGTACTTGTTGCACCCCTGAAAACAGGAAGAAAGAATCAGAATGATTTATATGTGCTTTTCTCTTGCAGGAGTTTAATGCAATGAGGAGAAACAACGCTGAACCCCTTGTGGTGGGTGAAAGGCATTACCAATCGATCGACAAAAGGATTCAGGCTTTCAAGCCAATTACTGATGATATGAAATAAAAATTTTTGCAAACATTTAACCATATTTATATTGTTTTTAGGCTTCTGTAAATCAATATTCATTGCAAACCTTTTAACTGTCTTTTTTAAGCATTTCATTCATGAATTACATCACTGTACAAAGGCAAATAGAATGGTTTTAGGGGCATATAATACCATTCTAACCTATCACATACTTACATGTTTCCTCCGCTGTCGAGATACGCTGTTTTGCTCCGCCTTTTTAAAAATATAAAAGGCCTTATTTGTCTGCCGCATTCATGGGCTGCATGAAATTGGACAGCCTTGTCGCACAGGAAGTGACGCAACCGGCCTTCAAATGTAGCCTTCGGAGCTTGCAGACCCAGCCATCAATTGAATGTGCCGAATGCAAGGTGACAAAAAGAGCAAAATACAGCCCTATGACTGTATTAACACGGCTTTTACAAACAAACCTGAACGAATAACCAAGACTTATGATTCCGCACAACAACTCCTACGGACCTAGTTCCAGTTTTTTTAGTTTCTGCTGCTGAATTAGCCCTTCTTTTGGCTAAAAGAGTGAGACGCCGCAGGCGAGGTAAACGTGCCGGGATCCTCGTACGGCTCAGGAGACGCGGTACACGGACGCCCTTACCTGGGATTTTCCTCTCCAACGTTCGCTCACTCTCCAACAAAATGGACGAACTGGCGCTGCTGATGAGACGAAACAGAGACTTTTCTTCATCTCCTGTTTTGTGCTTCACGGAGACGTGGCTCAGCGAGCCGATCCGGACGGCGCCGTACAGATCGAGGGGTTTTGCCTCTTTCGTGCGGATCGTCATAAGGGTCTTTCCGGGGGGCAAAACACGCGGCGGAGGAGTCTGTTTTTACATCAACAACGCCTGGTCTTCAGATGTGACCGTGATATCCAAACACTGCTCTCCTGATCTGGAATATCTCTTCATTAACTGCAAACCATTCTACTCTCCACGTGAGTTCGCCTCATTCATTCTGGCTGTTGTTGTTTACATCCCGCCGAGCGCATACGTGCACGTGGCACAGCGCGCGCTCGCGGACCAGATTCTGAGTGTGGAGCGGACCTTCCCGGACTCCTTGTGTATTATCCTGGGTGATTTTAACAAGGGGAATCTCAGCCACGAAACTACCAAAGTACAGACAGTTTATTAAAGTTCCGACCAGAGAGCAGAAACACGCTGGATCACTGCTACACAACAGTCAGTAACGCCTTCCGCGCCGTGGCTCGCGCTGCTCTCGGCTTCTCAGATCACGCCATGGTCCACCTGATCCCCACGTACAGGCAGAGGCTGAAGCTCTCCAAACCTGCAGTGAGGACCTCTAAGAAGTGGACCAATGAGGCAGTGGAGGAGCTATGTGCGTGTTTGGACATTACAGACTGGGAGGTTTTCAGAGCTGCCACAGATAGTTTGGATGAGTACACGGACACTGTGACGTCATACATTTGATTCTGTGAGGACAGCATCATACCAACACAAACCAAAGTCACTTTCAACAATGACAAACCCTGGTTCACTCCAAAACTGAGGCAGTTAAGGCAGCAGAAGGAGGCAGCGCACAGGGCTGGTGACAGGGGGCGCTACAAAGACGCAAAGTATGGATTTAGCAAAGAGGTTTCTCGAGCGAGATCACAGTACAATACGCGTCTGAAGCAGCAGTTCTCTGACAACAACCCCGCCTCCGTGTGGAGGGGGCTCCGGCTCCTCACCAACCACCCAAGCTCTGAGCCCCCCCTGCTGCAGACAATCGAAAACTGGCTGAGCAACTTAACACCTTCTACTCCAGGTTTTGATGTGACCACCCCTTCCCCCACGGTGGCCACCTCTGCCAACCCAAACCTGGTCACCCCCACCTCTCCCCACCACCCTCTCAGTTCAGGAACAGGATGTTCACAGGCTATTTCGGAAATCCAACCCCCGAAAAGCTGCTGGACCAGACGGCGTCTCTGCCGCTACATTAAGACATTGCGCAGGAGAGTTAACCCCCCTCCACAGACATTTTTTAACACCTCCCTGGGGTCATGCCATGTCCCAGCCTGCTTCAAGTCTGCCATCATTGTCCCTGTCCCCAAGAAGCCCCGGATCACTGGACTTAATGACTACAGGCCTGTGGCGCTGACGTCTGTAGTCATGAAGTCATTTGAACGCCTGGTCCTGCCCCATCTCAAGTCCTTCACCTCCTCCCTGCTGGACCCCCTGCAGTTCGCCTACAGAGCCAACAGGTCTGTAGACGACACCATCAACCTGGCACTCCACTTCATCCTGCAGCATCTGGACTCCCCGGGAACCTACGCCAGGATCCTGTTCGTGGACTTCAGCTCTGCTTTCAACACCATCCTCCCTGCTCTGCTCCAGGACAAGCTCTCCCAGCTCAACGTGCCTGACTCCACCTGCAGGTGGATCACTGACTTCCTGACGGATCGGAGGCAGTGCGTGTGGCTGGGAAGAATGTCTCAGACACTCTCAGACTATCAGCACCGGGAGCTCCTCAGGGCTGTGTGTACTTTCCCCTCTGCTCTTCTCCTTGTACACAAACTGCTGCACCTCCAGCCACGACTCCGTAAAACTCATCAAGTTTGCGGACGACACCACCCTCATCGGGCTCATCTCGGACAGGGGGATGAGTCTGTCTACAGGAGGGAGGTGGACCGGCTGGTGTCCTGGTGCAGCGGTAACAATCTGGAGTTCAACGACCCAGAAGACAGTGGAGATGATCGTGGACTTCAGGAAGGCCACAGCCCCCCAGCCCCCCCTCATCATGACAGACTCCCCCATCACCACCGTGGAACTCCTTCCGCTTCCTGGGCACCACCATCACCCAGGACCTCAAAAGTGGGAGCCCTCCATCAGCTCCCTCATCAAGAAGGCCCAGCAGAGGATGTACTTCCTGCGGCAGCTGAGGAAAGCCAAGCTGCCAGTGCAGATGATGGTGCAGTTCTACACGGCCATCATTGAGTCCATCCTCACCTCCTCCATCACCGTGTGGTACGCTGGAGCCACAGCCAGGGACAAACAGAGACTACAGCGCATTGTGCGTTCTGCTGAGAAGGTGATCGGCTGCAGACTTCCATCTCTGCAGGACCTGTACGTCTCCAGGGCTCTGGGACGAGCAGGTCGGATCACAGCTGACCCTTCTCACCCCTGGACATGGTCTGTTTGAACCACTCCCCTCAAGGCAGGAGGCTACGGTCCATCCGGACCAGAACCTCCCGCCACAAGAAATAGTTTCTTTCCCTCTGCCGTTGGACTCATGAACACTTCAAAACACCTGTCACTTTAACTGACAATATTCAACCACTTCACTGCACTGTCACCTCCTGCACTACAACTTTAAACATAATTGTAACTCTTGTGTACATAGAAATGCCTATTTTTATTTTTATTGTATAGTAATTTTAAATTGTTTCCTAATGCATGCCCTTTTTTGATTGAATATATGTTGTTTTCTTATTGCTCAGTGTTTTATGTTGCACCTTAAGGCCGAGACAAGTTCCTACGTCTTTGAATTTTGTTCATTGACAATGGCAATAAACTCTTTCTGATTCTGATTCTGATTCTAATAACAAGGCTATCAGACCACAACATGGCTTTTGGAAAACTGACTAAAAAAAGACTGGAATTCTTTGGTAAATCACATAACGAGGACAATGATATAGATTAGTCATTCCTAAAACTAAAACAATTCAGTTGGGGGCAGATTATTGCTATGGAGGATGTGGATGAATGTTGTAATTCTATGATGACAGCTATAACAAAAATAGTGGACAAATTAACGAAACAAATAAAATGAAAACAAAAAGATGGAACTCTTCTATGGACAAATAATGAAATAAGAAAACTTATGAAGAAGCGAGATTTGGCCTTGAAGAAATTCTTATATTTAAAACTTAATACTGATCACTTAGCCTTCAAAAGTTAAACAAATAAAGTGGTTCAAGAATTGCGACAAGCACAAGCTTCATATTATACTTAACTCATAGGCCAGGGTTCAGCTCCGGAGCCGCATGCGGCTCTTTAGCGCCCTCCTAGTGGCTCCCTGGAGCTTTTTCAAAAATGTATGCAAATAGAAATAAATGGGGGGATATATTTGTTGTTTTAATATGGTTTCTGTAGGGGGACAAACTTGACGCAAACATTCTTAACGTTTTCCAATGTTATGAAAATGTTTATAATAAATATTACATTTCAACATTTCTGTCAACAAAACACATGTTTCAGTGTACATGGGCTGGGCAGATGGCTGTTGTAAACAAAACGAAAGATACCTGATGAGAACAGAGAATTCAAGGATTGTGCGATATCAGCACTTCTGGAGAAATTAGAGGAGCGCAAAGATAGATTTAAGAAGTGGATTGCTCCACTACTGCTGCTAGATTTGTTGCAACCCGGGAGATGACCCCCGAAATGGCTCTTTGAACATTCAAGGTTGCCGGCCCCCGGGCTAAAGCGAGGACTGTAAGCACATATATGTTTAAATTTAACGAAGTAAAAATGATCCCATTTAAAAAATATAATTTTCATATATTACTATTATATGACACTCGAACCATAACATGTACAAAAAAGTTACTATGCAATAGAGCAGGGGTGGGCAGTTATTTTTCCTCCGAGGGCCATATTGGAATCCAGGCAAGTGGCGGAGGGCCGGCCCGCAATCATTGGTGTAAACATTTTTTATCATTATAAGCACTTTTCTGTAAAGTACTGGCTACTGAATCTATTATTCATTAATTTCATGTCATCTTTATTAAGGACACAAGTGCAGACACAAAAATTAAAGACACTAAGAGTAAAACACATATGATTCCTAGAGGGAGGAGGGCCGGATTAAAACAAGCCAAGGGCCTGAACCGGCCCCTGGGGCCGCAAATGTCCAAGTGTGCAATAGAGGGTGCAGTGGTGAAATTTGTTTTTAAAATTTTTTTTTAGATGTGTTTCTAAATATATCCAAGGTTTAGTTGACTTTAACTTGATATTACACTGATCTACACTAACAAAAATAAAACATACTCATTTACAAAATCTTGACCAAAATGTTTGATTTCAAGCATAAACCTGAACTGAAATTTGTTTTTTTGTTTTTTTTTTTTTAATAAAAGGAGAGAGAAGAGAGAGGAAGGAAAAAGAGAGGACAGAGAGAAAGAGAGGAGAGGAGAGAGATAGAAGAAAGCGATAGAGATAAGAGGGAGAGACAGAAAGACAAAGAGAAGAGTGAGAGAAAGAGAGAGGAGAGATAGACAAAGAGAGTGAGAGGAAAGCAAAAGAGAGGAGAGCGATAGAGAGGAGAGAGCAAGAGAGCGAGAGAGTGAAAGGAGGGGCAGAGACTCAGCTGTGGTGGCTTACTACCACAGGGTTAGTAGGAAGTGAATAAATAATGCAACAAATTGTAGAGTGATTTTGAATGCTTGTATAAGTGCAATTTATTTACATATCTTTCCTTTTTGTTGTCCTGCACAGCCATTTAGATGCTCAAAGTGATGTTTACATAAAACAAGTACAGAACAGAAGCCAACATTTCTGTGTGCCCTAATTAAAATAAATGTATTGGGATTCAGCACAGCAGCGTAGCGTATTTGTAACTATTTATGTGGGTGATTTGGTGCTTGCTTGTCTCCATGGAGTTGCTTTGCCTAGAATATTCCACTAGATGACATTAAATTTATCAAGCAGGTTTATCAAGCAAAGCAACTCCATGGAGCAAACAAGCGTTCACAGCGACGTTGCTTTTTGATCCTTCGATGTCAGCTCTTCCTATCAATGTGAAGCAGAATTCACCAAGCATTCACCAAGCATTCACAAGCATCTTGTGTACAAAGTAAGCCTATTTTTATTTTTATTTTATACTATAGTAATTTTAAATCTAATTCATGCCCTTTTGATTTCAGATATGTTGGTTTTATTATTGCTCTGTGTTTTATTTTGCACCTTGCAAGTTCCTATGTTTGTGTATTCTGTTCATAGACAATGGCAATAAACCTTTTACTGATTCTGATTCTGATTGTTCACCCACTAATAGGGAACGTGAGCTGGGATTAGACCGTCGTGAGACAGTTAAATTTTACCGTACTGATGATGTGTTGTTGCAATAGTATTGTTCAATAGACCAGTACCTATGTCTCCAGATGTAATTGATGCAGGTGAACATGTACATAGATGATCTTTATATATTCTTGCATTTTGCCAAACTAATGTCACCCTGGTCTGTACCCTGAGTGTCCCTGGGGGCCTCGTCTCTTCTGGATTGTGCAGTGTTTTGGAGAGCCTCATTACTCTGGCAGCAGCCTGCTGCTTGGTGCTCCCCTGAGTGAGGTAAGGCTGTAATGACTGTATGGTTGACTCGATGGTTTGGCTCTATGGTTACTGCAGCCTTACAGCGACGGGGGGTAACTAAGATGAACCAGCAAAGCATGTAAACACATATTGAAGTAGTTGTAAAGTAGAATATCAAATAAGCAGTAATAAGTAAGCACCCTGCAGAGGAAAATAATTTCAATTGCGTGTATTGGCACCCAAAGCTCAAATCAAGAGCTTTTCATTTTGACGGCTCCTTTTACACCACAACAATTCGAGTGGCACCGTACAGTGTACGCTCCACCAGGGAGTGATATAACTTTCTAAGATGATGTTACAGAGCAAACCACTCTGAGGAAACCCTAATCTGCAAAGGCGATTGGAAGCATCATGTTCAGTACACATTAGACTTGTGGTAGTCATAAAGCACTGGAAAAAAGATTAATAAAAGATTTCACAAATTAGTAGAGCTAATTTATATCTGGTGGGAGATTAACCAAAGTGCTCTTCGATACACATAATACGCAGCTGTTCTTTTAAGGAAACACCTTGAAAAATGTACCCTCATTTCAATAAGTCTAAAGCAAAGAATTGAAATGGAATGTTTTGGACATATTTCTCCAACTCTTCCAGAAGCTCCCGTTTTCCATCCCTAAACGATTGTTTGATGAGTGGGATAAAACAATTTCATTTGTATGGCAAAGCAAAAAAAAACGTATGTATCTGATTTAAAACTTTATCAACCTATCAAATGAAAAAGTAAAAATACTTTATTTCAGCTCTAATTAGAGCGTTGCTGTTTTGGTGTGACCCAGAATATGAAGCTCAATGAAAAAATATTGAGTGTAGGCATTGTGCCGGAGGTTCCTGTACAGGCCTAATTGGCAGATTTCAAAGGGTTGAGTCATTTGGAGAAAGTGGAAAATCCATGGGTAAAGTCTGTGCTTATACATACACATAAGATGTTAAAATCTTAACCTGGTTGGCTTATAATCAAAGTTTTGCACCTAACATCACAGATCTGAGATTTAAGGTCTGGATAACAAAAGGTATAAAGGTGATCTCAAATCAAATTAAAAGCTTTGATATGTTGAAAGAATCCTTTGACTTGGAAAAACTGGAGTTGTATAGATATTTATCAATATGGAGTTATTATATCAAGAAATTAAACAACCATTATAACCCTTTGACTGAAATATTTATTAAAGGTTATACATTAGATCTTTCAAGGGGAATAATATACAATTTGGACAGCCACTCTACTAATTATATTAAAAATAAATTGGAAAGAGAGGGTCATTTTGTTTCGACAGAATAATGGTAAAATGTATGTACAAGAAAATTGTGGAAAAATGTGTCACATAATGTCAAAGTGCACATTATCCACAGGGAGATTATAACTGTTGTGGTTGCCAAGAGTCTTGCCATTATCATGTGTTCTGGGACTGTCCATTTGCCCAAAGATACTGGACTGAGATTAATAAGGAAATGCAGACATCATCATCCCACTAAAAAATAAGAAATATATCCCTCAAGTGCAGTCAAGCTTAAACTGCTTTGGTAATTTTATCAGTTATCTTCCAGAGAGCTGCCAAAATCACTGCGTCTATCCTTTTCCTCTGGAGTTGCGCCTGGATAAGAGTCGGAGCTGTAGCTCCGTTTGCGGGCAGACAAGGAAGAAGGGGTCGGAGCTGTGGCGTTATCTTACCGTTAGCATGCCAGCCTGGTTCTTGGTGACTGTGATTGTTCTTAGGGATTTTCAGTAAATAAGTGTCCAAACTCCTATACATCTGCTCCTATGCGGAAATGTCAAATCTCCATCAGTGAACTCGTAATATAGAAGGATAAATCCAACAGATTAAATCGCAGCCCGACAAAGCCTTTCCAAGATACGGGGCCATCATCCGAGAACTCCCCTCCACTAAGTTTCATTGGCCACAGGCCTGTAAACAGCCAGCACTACCCAATCACAGCTAATATATGCTTTATTACATATTTGAAATGACTGCTACTGAGGTCTGGTCTGTCTGCCATGCACACTTTGTGATTCAGATGCAAGTCCAATTGTAACAGCTCCAAATTACAAGAGTTAAGCAGCTGCAACTGTCTTCAACTAGAGATGATTGGGACTGACCAGACATGCCTGAAAACAGCAGTGCAGAGTACCCGGCCTTCTTGGACTCCGTTGTTCTACTGGGGGACTTCAACACGACAGTGACACCTGGTGAGGGGTGATTGGGAAGAATGTCTTCCCCGATCTGAACCCGAGTGGTGTTCAGTTATTGGACTTCTGTGCTAGCCACGGATTGTCCATAACGACACCATGTTCAATTACAAGGGTGTCCACCAGTGCACGTGGCAGCAGGACACTCTAGGCTGGAGATCAATGATCAACTTTGCTGTTGTGTCATATGACCTATGGTTGCGTGTCTTAGACACTCGTGTGAAGAGAGGGGCAGAGCTGTCAACCAAGTACCACTGCTGGTTGAGGAGGAAGCCGTACAGGCTTGGCAGGCCCAAGCGCATTGTGAGGGTCTTTTGGGAACGTCTTGCAGAGCCCTCTGTCAGCAGGTCTTCAACTTATACCTCCGGGAGAGCTTCTGCCAGATCCCAGGGGAGGTGTGTGTATTTGCTACATTAAGGGCTGATCTTTTTGTCTCTTTATGGGAGAAAAATACAATGTCCCATCAATGAAAAAAAATTAAATAAATTGCCTTTAGTGTCTAGCCTCAAAAAATCTCAAATATGATCATACAATGATTAAAAGTTGTAACGACTCTAACAACGACCAGTATTCATATATCCCAGGTGAACAGCAAACACATCCAGTTACACCCGCAGTTCAGCACTAGCCAACCCAGGCTACTTCCTCGTATCCCAGGATCCTAGTGGGATGTACTCTTCTTACCTTGCTCTGGGCTCAGGCTACGAATGCTGCTGAAATCCTCCATTGAGATATTCCCCAAAGAGATAGTTCGGCTCCATCAGGACAATCCCAGATGATCAGGAGGACCACACCTGTCCACAGTCTTCCGACGCTCTCTCCTCTCTGCCTGCATCCTCCCCACCATCCTGCGCTGCTTTTGTCTCTGAGAAATGTGTCATCCCGTACAGCTTGTGCTCCTTACTGTATATAGCTAAGAGAAGGAGGGGCAAAAGAAGAGAGAGAAGATAAATAAAGAAAGAGAGAGAGAGAGAGAGAGAGGGCATGAGAAGATAGAGAAGAAAGAGGAGGTGGGAGGAGGAGAGAGGGAGGAAGAGAAAGAGAGAGGGGATATGAGGGAGAATGAGAAAGGGAAAAGGAGATGAAGAATGGAAAAAGGATCTAAAGAGGGAGGCTTTGAGTAGACCTTGGTATTATGCAGCCTCCCACACGTTTTTGATCATGATTATTATAGCGCACTCTTTTGGTACATGTGTTCACACTTGTCTCCATAATGAAGTTTACATTAAATGATTGAAATAAAAGCTAACAGAAATTTGTATGTGTATGAGCATTTGTTATACCAACGGTTGCGTTTGTCCGGCTCATAGTCACATGCCCTTGATTTGAATATGGTCCTCGGGGGAAAAAGAAATTGTCCAGCCCTGGGTTAGAGGGAGCAAGAAGAAAAAAAGGGAGAGAAGAAGGGGGTAGGGGAGAAATAGAAGTGAAAGAGCGCTGAGCTGTTGTGGAGCACTTAAGAGTGGGACAGAAAAGGCCATCACCTGGAGAGCATGGGCTGTGAGTGAGAAAATCAGATTAACCAATGTTCAGAGGAATTATGCAAATCGTTAACTGTCCCCCCTGTGCCCCCTGTCCTTAATACTTCCTTCTCGGCAAGATAATTGAATGGATGAACATTGTTAGTTCTGTTCATGTGCAACACTTAAACACAATGTGAATAACCACGAATAAAATTATTCATTCTGTCCATAAGCAGCACTGTGCACAATATCTATCTATCTATCTATCTATATCTATATCTATATCTATATCTATCTATCTATCTATATATATATATTGAAGGTGAAGGCGAAAGTGGTGCGAGAATGGTAGAGCCAAAAGGGTTATATGGCAGCTGCCCTCTGCTGAACCAACCAATCAACAACACCACCCCAGGAATCTCTTTACTTGCAAAAAGGCAAAGAGACAAATTCCATTCACAATATGTATTGAAGTCGACGCAAATCCAAATTGAAAAAATATATACTTTGATTATTAGTTTTTAATATTAGTTATTCCTAGTTAAGATAAGTAAAAGAAAGGCCAATACCTTTCAAACCCCCTTGCATCCACACACGCACACACCCACACACACACAAATAAACTCACCATAAATAAACAGGGTTTATACAGGGTTTTGCACTGGTTTTAGAACAGATTCGATTATCATGACCTTTAGTTTGTTCATGTTTGTGTGACCAGCTAAAAAACCATCATAGTACTGAAAGTCCTAATTCTGTTGGGTCTGAGTGCTGCTTTTGACACTGTCTGTTATGGGATCCTCTAACAGAGACTAGAAGACTGGGTGGGCATCACTGGCACCACCTTAAATTGGTTAAAGTCCTATCTAGAAGACAGGAATTACTTTGCTGAAATTGGTAACTGTGTCTCAGACCACATGGCCTTGACCTGTGGGGTTCCCTAAGGGTCAGTCCTGGGACTCCTTCGGTTTAACCTCTACATGTTCCTGTTAGGTCAGTTAATATGGAGCAAAAATGTGTCATATTACAATTATGCAGACAAATCAGAATCAGAAAGGGGTTTATTACCATAGTCAGTGAACAGAATTCACAAATTAGGAACTTGCTTTGGCATTAAGGTGCAACATACAACAAGAAATCGTTAAACATATTCAATAGATAATATACATTACTTGCACAGTTTATAATACACAGACAGGACACATTTTCTCCCATTAATCCCTCTCCCTCCTGCCAGATTACCTTTAATAAAATAGTTTATGAGACAAAGTTACATATGAATGCAAGTTGATGTAGTAGACCTTCAATAGTCCAAGAGTGATCAATAGAAGAAAAAAGCCCAAAAGGCAATTTTTAGTACAAACTGAAAGTTAATTAAGACATGATTTTTCAAACATTGTCCAGAGAAAATGTTTAGAAATCCCCCATTATACACATATAGCGACACTGCAACAAGATATATCCCTCCGAGTTGGAAGGAAGCCATCACATCCTTAACACCTAAAGAGGGGAAGGATTGACTTGACCTTTACAGCAACCTTAAATGTTCAAAGAGCCATTTCGGACCAAAAAAACAAAAAACAAATCTGTCTGGTGCCGCAAAAAAATAAAAGCCTTATATAAGCGGAACACATGCTATAAGTGTATATTAGCCTTATTAGCAAACTATCAAAATGACAAGGCTACAAATACACAATGAGCATTCCTGATTAAATGTTTATTTTCCCTGCAACGCACCCGGGAGAGATGATGCACCACGAGACTACTCTGCAATACGATATTTGGTGCTTTAAGTTTAACTTTCATTACAATGTTAATGTATGATGTTTTGTTGCATTGATGAAAATATAGAAATACAATTAAGAAATCAGAATCCTTCATGTACTCACCATCTGTGATTGGTTTTCCACGCTTTATTATCTCCGGGGTTGCTACAAATCTAGCAGTAGTAGTGGAGTTTGGAGATGCAATTCTCTTCTTAAATCTATCTTTGCGCTCCTCTAATTTCAATAACAGAAGTGCTGATATTGTACAATCTTTGAATTCTCTGTTCTCATCAGCTATCTTTCGTTTCGGTTTGTTTACAACAGCCACCTGCCCGGCCCATGTGCACCGCTCTGAAACGTGTGTCACAGGCTATGAGGCAAATCTTCGTTGACAGAAATGTTGAAATTTAATATTTATTATCAACATTTTTATAACATTGGAAAAAAGTTAAGAATGTTTGCGTCATGTTTGTCCTCCTGCAGAAACCATATTAAAACAACAAATATATCCCCCCATTTATTTTTATTTTCATACATTTTTGAAAAAGCTTCAGGGAGCCACTAGGAAGGCGCTAAAGAGCCACAGGGGCCGCGGGTCGCAGACCCCTGGACTTGACTGTGCTTCATAGAGATCCATCTCAATTCTGAATGTGTCGTATATAAACCTCAAATATGTACAAAATAATGGAACAAATTCTTCCAAATTCAATTTATCAGACAGGATTTATTAACAAACAGCAAACACAAGATAACATAAAGCGATCTGTACACACAATAAACCATATACAAAAACAGCAAAACAAAGGTGTAATAATAAGTACCCAGAAATGTCCATACTTTGTTTGATGCATTTCCTCCATGATATTGGTCCACTGTCTGGATACAAATTGAACATACAAAAAAAAGAAACCCAATTAAATGGCAAGTGTAATCTCTGTGTGGTCCTCCATAAAGAACTATCAAAAATCTTAAACTTAATATATGTCAACAAAAATTACACAAGATTTCAGGCTAATAAACTGTCACAGTTTAGAGCCCTCGATCCCAGCTATTCTTAGCTCTGATGATTTTCCTCTATTTTTTAACAATAAAATAGAAACAATCAGAGATACATCAGATGAATTTATCGCTGCTGCCAAACTAAGCTTTAAAATCATTGTAGCTGACGGTCCACGGCCCCATTGGAAAACAGCCCGCATCACAAGCTAACAAAGCTAAGAAGGCTAACATGGCTAGCAAACAAGACCAGAGCCGCAGTCCCTCCCTGCCGGAGAATTGGGGTCCCAGATTGAGATTCTCTAGACTTCTCTGCATCGGAAGGGGGAGAGAATAAACATTTTCAGCAGTTATGACTCGCGATGTAAGAGGTGCAGCGTGCCATGGAGTCTCTTAGAGCCGAGTTGTTTGCTGCCATGGGCCCGGTTGTGTCCGAAGCAGTGGCCGCTCAGCTGAGCGCACATGGAAGAAGGCGAGCAGTGCGTTTCATATAATGCGGATCAACTGCAGACATTAAGGGCCGAGATGGAGGCGCTGCGGGCCAGGGTGACCACGCTGGAGTCAGAGAACAACAGTATGAAAAAGCTCCTGGATTTGGAGTCAAGATCCCATCGTCCTAACCTGAGGCTTGTGGGGGTCTCGGAGGGAGAAGAGGGTCAGGGTACAGTACGTTTTTTGGAGAAGATTATTCCTGAGCTCATTGATGGCTCAGGAGTTGAAGTCCCTCCCATCATAATTGAAGGTAAAAAACATGTGCTCAGAACACTAGGAGAAGCAGAGGTGCTCCTAAGGAAGATACAAAACACAGAGAAGTAAACGACATGAGAGATGGAGCCACCAACGTGGGGCATGAGAGTTTGGATAGTGGTCACGGTGATACATTTCTGTTAATATGAATATGGGACTTGGTGAGCCAGGGAGGTTATAAATCCAGTTGTTTCCCAGGATTGGTGTCAGGAGTGCCTTGGGAGTTTTTTGGGGGGGCCCTTCATTAGGATTGGACTTCCCTATCTTGTACGATCTTTTTTTTTTTTGACAGGTTCTGGGTTCTATGTCTGTTTCTGGCATGAGCCCTTTTGTTTTCTATTTTATCATTTCAGCTGGTCTGTGTTCCTATGGTTCTTGTTTGTTGTTTCCGACCAGAGACACTAAAAACATGATACAACCAACCCAACGGCATCGGAAGAGTTACAAGTAGCATCCTTCAATGTGAATGACATACTGAACCCAATCAAACAAACAAAAATGTTTACAAAAATTAAAAAAAAAGAAAGAATAGACATTATATATTTACGAGACACATTAGAATTACACTGAACATCAATTGAACAAAATTCTGTTGTAAAAAATTCTATTTTTTATCAAACAAATGCAAACATAAGAGGGGAGTTGCCATATTGATTTCAAACTGTATAGTTTTTGAACAGAGT
The DNA here is from genome assembly GCA_015082035.1 of Chaenogobius annularis. Taxonomy (NCBI): domain Eukaryota; kingdom Metazoa; phylum Chordata; class Actinopteri; order Gobiiformes; family Gobiidae; genus Chaenogobius; species Chaenogobius annularis. The sequence goes on along the minus strand of BJKM01000708.1, from coordinate 246,230 downwards.
TTTGAATGTAAGGATGAAGAAGGCCGTTATGTACTGGTAAAAGGAAACATTAATGGAAATGTTTTCACTCTTTTAAATGGGTATCTGCCACCAGGGAGCGATATCACTTTCTATGCTGATGTCATAGACCTGATTGTAAACCAGTCTGAGGGAACACTAATCTGTGGCGGCGATTGGAATCTTCGCATTCAACCTACATTAGACGGGTCGACCTCAAGAGTCACTGGAGGAACAATAAACAAGAAGTTTCGTATCTTATTGAATAATATAGGATTGATTGACATATGGAGGGAAATTAACCAGTATACACATTTTTCAAATCCACATAAAATATATTCCAAAATAGACTACTTTATTCTCAATAAAGACAGATCTAGAATCACTGAAGCGGATAGAAAGACCTAATTGATCATGATCCTATCTACATTTCTGTAGATTTGGAGAAAACACGAAAAAACACACTATGAAGGTTCAGTGCAGGTCTGCTTAATAACCCTTTGTTTAAGGAAATATGTCCGACTCAGACTTATCTGGAGGAAAAGGATACTGGGAAAATTTTGTCTGTCCATCGTTTGGGATGTTTCCAAAGCAGTCTTGAGAGGACAAATTATAGCCATAGCCTTTGAAAAAAAGAAACAGAGGGGGAATGCAAGAAAATGTTAATTGTTGGAGGAAAATCACGCTAAAAAGGGGTGTCCTAAAATGCTACAAGAAATTTAAACGATACGAGGGGAAATTAATGATCTGACAGCACAGGAAATAGTTAAGAAAATGCTCTTTACCAAACAAAGTAAATTGTTTGGTAAAGAAACTAAATTACTATCTTGGAAACTTAAAAAACAACAAGCTGATAGAACACTTTTTTAAATACGGGACGGGCAAAATTTTGTTATCTTAACTAAACATGATCAAATTCAATCAGCATTTGAATCCTTCTACAAAAAACTTTTTTTCAAAAAATTCCAGACAAAAAAGAAGATGATATAAATGATATAAATACAAATATAAATGGAACAAATACTCCCAAATTCAATGATCAAACAGAATTCATTGCCAATAGACAACATAAGAAGATCCGTACACAAAAACAACAAAACAAAGCCATAATAATTCGTTTGGACGCTGAGAAGGCCTTTGATTCTGTTAGCTGGCCCTATTTATTTAAAGTACTAAACAAATCGCTAATTTAATTCTAAAAAAATATTGGGGCTCTTTACGATGGTCCAACATCAAGAATTAAAATCAATGGTCATCTGACTGATCCATTGACTCTTGAAAGGGGATTTAGGCAGGGTTGTGCTTGGTCTCCCCTCCTATTTGCTTTGTATTTGGAACCATGGGCCCAATTTATTAGACAATCCAAAACGTGATACAATTGATGGGATAGAACATAAAGTTGCCTGCTATGCAAATTATGTTCTATTGTATTTGACCAAAACAGAAAATTCCATACTCAATGTGATGCATTTCCTTCAAGAAGTTGGTCCAATGTCTGGATACAAGTTAAATGTACAGGCGACCTCCTCTGACCTTTAAATAGACTTATCCATTGAAATGGTGGCCAGAATCCCTTAGATATTCAGGTGTGGTACTCCATAGAGACCTATCAACAATTCAGGATAAAAATTATACCCCTCTTTTTAAGACCATAAAAAATAGATCTTATCCCATACCTGAGTGTAAGTCAAAGGATTGAAACTATGAAAATTTATGTTTTGCCCAGATTTCTCTATCTGTTCCAGACTCTTCCAGTTTCCATCCCCGACCGGTTGTTTGATGAGTGGAATAAAGTAATCTCAAGATTTGTTGTTTGCTCTCCCTCTATGGTCGTTTTCCTCTTTCTGTGTGTTTGTTTTTCTGTGTTGTTAAACAAAAACAAAAAAAACAAAAAAAGCTAAATTACTCCCACTATTAGCACTGAACAAGCCCAAGCTGTAAAACTAGTAACCCATAAAAATCCATCAGTAACACTAGAAAGGTTCACTGCTGTTGACCAAGCAGAGATAACTTCAGCCATTATGTCCTCTAAAACGTCATCTTGTATTCTAGACCCGATTCCAAGCAGACTCCATCCAGCCATCCATTTTCTACCGCTTGTTCCTGTTAGGGGTCGCAGGTGACTGGAGCCTATCCCAGTGCCTTTGGGCCATAGGCAGGGTACACCCTGGACAGTGGCCAACTTGCCGCAGGGCTAACACAGAGACATAGACACACAGACAATCATTCACTCTCACTCTCATTCACTGGGGCCAATTTACAGTTGCCAATTTACCTAACACATGCATGTCTTTGGACGGTGGGAGGAAGCCAGAGAGAACCCACGGTACCACGGGGAGGACATGCAGACTCCACCCAGAGAAATCATGTGATGTAATGTTCGCCCAGGAATCGAACTCATGATTTCCTTCTTGGGAGGCGAGAGCTCTAACTGCTCTGCCACCGTGCACCCCAAGCAGACTCCTCAAAGACATTCTCCCCCTAATTATAGATTCTATTCTTAATATAATAAATACTTCACTAAAAAGTGGTTATGTTCCACAGTCCTTCAAACATGCAGTCATTAAACCGCTTCTGAAAAAGCCTAATCTTGATCCTGACCAGTTGATAAACTACAGACCTTATTTCAAATCTATCCTTTGTCTCTAAAATCCTTGATAGAGTTGTAGTTAAACTGCTTTGTCGCCATCTACAGGACAATAACTTATTCAAAGTTTTCCAGTCAGGGTTCAGATCCCACCACAGCACTGAAAGTGCACTAGTTAAAGTCAAAAATGATTTGTTATTAGCTGCTGACGATGGACTGGTCTCAATCCTGGTTCTATTGGACCTCAGTGCAGCGTTCGACACATCATCGACCACAACATTCTACTGCAGAGGTTAGAATCTGATGTAGGTGTCAGATGCCCCGCCCTCAGCTGGTTTAAATCCTACCCATCGGATAGGTACCAGTTTGTTAATGTAAACCAGAGCTCCTCCCCTGTTCTAAAGCAACCTACGGTGTGCCACAGGGTTCAGTTCTCGGTCCAATTCTGTTTACTCTTTATATGCTGCCGTTAGGTAACATTATCAGAAAGCATGGCATTAACTTCCACTGCTCTGCAGATGACACACAGCTGTATTTATCAATGAAACCCGATCAGACCGATCAAGCAGACAGACTTGGTGCTTGTGTGAAGGATATAAAAACCTGGATTACACTTAATTATCTGCTTCTTAACCCTGAAAAAACCGAGGTCATCGTACTAGGCCCTAATCATCTACGAGACGCTTTATCTGAGCAGATAGTCACACTGGACAATGTCAGTGTAGCCTCCAGCTCCACTGTAAGAAACCTTGGAGTCTTATTTGACCAAGAGCTCTCATTCAAAGCACACATAAATCAAGCCTGTAAAACAGCCTATTTCCATCTGCGTAATATAGCCAAAATCAGAAAAATCTTGTCTAAAAGCGATGCTGAAAAACTTGTCCATGCGTTTGTAACATCTAGATTAGACTACTGTAACTCCCTGCTTGCAGCGTGCCCTAAAAGCGCCATGAAAAGCTTTCAACTGGTTCAAAATGCAGCAGCAAGATTACTAACAGGAACTAAAAGAAGACAGCACATTACGGCGGTGCTCGAGTCTCTTCACTGGCTCCCTGTCGAGTTCAGAATCAAATTCAAAATCCTCCTCCTGACTTACAAAGCCATAAATGACCTGGCCCCATCCTACCTCAAAGAGGCTATAGTACCTTATCATCCAAACAGAGCACTTCGCTCTCAAAATGCTGGACTTCTGGTGGTCCCAAGAGTCTCTAAAAGCACAGTAGGAGGTAGAGCGTTTAGCTACCAAGCTCCTGTGTTGTGGAATCAGCTTCCTGTCCATGTTAAAGAGGCCGACACAGTCTCTTCATTTAAGACCAGGCTTAAAACGTTCCTCTTTGAAATCGCTTATGGTCAGGCCAGTTAGGAACAGAAATAAAACCTACAGTTTTCCAGCTTATGCTGCCCTAGGAGCAACTATACTTAATAGCTTGAGCACTATCCTCTGTATCCTACTACTTCTCTATCAAACAATATTTAATATTTAATTTCAATGGCAATTTGCTCATCGCTTTTCCTTCTTTGTCTCCCACATCCCGACGGGAGTGGAGCAGGCACATCGAGGACCTGTGGATCCAGATGCTCCTCATCTGCCTGGAGAAACGGTCTGCCTGGAGAAACGGTCTTTACTCCATATGAACGATTCTTCATTGGCCTCGAAGAATTGGTTCTCTTCCTGAGTGGGTCTTGCTCCACCGTGTATCTGCAAATTGAGGCGCGTCCGCCTGTCCGTCCGAGGGAGTCGGATCTTCTCCTTCACTGTGGAACTCTTACAGGTTTCTACTTTTTCCCAAAGTTGGTTTTGGTAGTTTTTCCTGGCCGAGAAGGAGGGTCTGAGGACAGGGGAGCTTGGGACATCTGTCTAAGGACACAGGACGCTGGGACATTTCCAAGTCCCTATGAACATTGTTTATTTTGTTTTCCAAAGCCCCTCGAGGCAACTACTTTTGTGATTTTGGGCGTTACAAAAATAAATTGAATTGAATTAAATTGAATTGAGTTCAACGCCCAGAAGACAGTGGAGATGATCATGGACTTAAGGAAAGCATAGCTCCCTTGCCCCCCCTCACCATGACAGACTACCCCATCACCACCGTGGATTCCTTCCGCTTCTATGGCACCACCATCACCCAGGACCTCAAGTGGGAGCCCACCATCAGCTCCAGGGCTCTGGGACGAGCAGGTCGGATCACAGCTGACCCTTCTCACCCATGACATGGTCTATTTGAACCACTCTCTTCAGGCTTGAGGCTACGGTCCATCCGGACCAGAACCTCCTGCCACGAAAATAGTTTCTTCCCTCTGCCGTTGGACTGATGAACACTCCTTAGCACCTGCCACTTAACTGCAACTATTCAACCACTCACTGCACTGTCACTTTCTTCACCACAACTGTAAATTTAACTGTAATTCTCGTGTACATAGTAATGCCTATTTTATTTTTATTTTATACTATAGTCATTTTAAATTGTCTCTTAATGCATGCCCCTTTTGATTTCATATATGTTGTTTTTTATTATTGATTAGTGTTTTATGTTGCACCTTTATGCTGAGACAAGTTCCTATGTTTGTGAATTTTGTTCATTGACAATGGCAATAATCCCCTTCTGATTCTGATTCTTATCTGCGTCCTGTGTATGAACCCATTGTGCACAGGCAGCCTGTGGTGCCCCGTGTGGTGAAGAGGTGGACTGCTGAGAGGAGGTTCTGAGGGACTGCTTTAGCACCACTTTATGGTCCGAACTTTATGACCCACATGGGGAGGACATCAACGGCATCACAGAGTGCATCACGGACTCCAAGAACTTTTGTTTTGAAAGCATTGTACCCTCCCGGACGGTGCGGTGTTTTCCAAACAACAAGCCGTGCATTAACCGTGAATTGAAAGCTCTGCTGAGGGAAAAGAAGAGAGCTTTCAAGTAAAGGAACAAGGAGGAGCTGAAGACTGTGCAGAAGAAGCTGAGGATGAAGATCAGGTAGGTGGAAGCCAGCTACAAGAGGAAACTGGAGGAGCATCTGCAGCAGCAGAACATTCAGGGAGTGTGGAAGAGCTTGAAAACAATCTCAGGCTTCAAAGTCCCCCCTGTCCAGATGGAGGGGGATCTACAGTGGGTGAATGAACTAAACTCTCACTTCCTGAGATTTGATTAATCATCCACCCCTCCCTCTGCACAGCTGCATGCTCTCACCTCCACAGCTGGACAATGGCCCACACCCGTTCCTCTTCACACCTCTGCTTCGGCCTTTCAGCTCACCATTCCACCTGGACTCACCCATTCCTCAGCACACAGTCGCCCGGCCAAGCACTTGCTGTCACGGCAGCACAGGTGAGGAGAGAGCTGAAGAGGATTAAAACAAGGAAGGCAGCAGGACCAGACGGCATCAGCTCCAGGCTCCTTGAGTCCTACGCAAATGAACTGTGTGGAGTTATGGAGCATGTCTTCAACATGAGCCTGAAGCTGAGTACCACAGGTCTGGAAGACCTCCTGTGTGGTACCAGTGTCCAAGACACCGCGCGCCAAAGACCTCAACAGCTTCAGGCCACTGGCTCTCATGTCCCATCTGATGAAGACCACCTCTGCTCCACCGTGAGCTCAGCCATGGATCCGCTGCAGTTTGCATACCGGCCTGGCATCGGAGTGGAGGTTAGGGTTAGGGTTAGGGACAGCTGTGTCCTGCAGATGTTTTCTGATGACTGCCATCATCGGACTCATCACGGACGATGGCGATGCAGAGTACAGAGGACTTGCGCAGGACTTTGTGGACTGGTGTCAGCAGAACCACCTCCTCATCAACGCGGGGAAGACCAAGGAGATGGTGGTGGACTTCCGAAGACGCCACTCTGCTGCCCCCTCACCAGTGAACATCCAGGGAAGGTACCTGGGTGTTCATCTGAACCACAACCTGGACTGGACTCATCACACAGACGCACTGTACAGGAAGAGCCAGAGTCGACTCTACCTCCTTAGGAGACTTCGGTCCTTTGGAGTGACAGGGCCACTCCTGAGGACCTTCTACGACTCGGGGGTGGCATCAGCCCTCCTGTATGGTGTGGTCTGCTGGAGCAGCGGCATCACAGAGGGAGAGGAAGAAGCTGGAAAAAGTCATCAAGAAGTCCAGCTCCGTCCTGGGCTGTTCTCTGGACTCGGTGCAGGAGGTGGGGGACAGAGGGTCCTGGCATGAGTCTCACACCCTCTGTCCGCTCTGGAGAGCAGCTTCAGTGACAGACTGATCCACCCTCGCTGTGTGAGAGATTTCGCAGGTCTTTCCTTCCTGCTGCTGTCAGACTTGTGTTTGTTGTCAGACAACAAACACTGTTAGTCCTGAATGTGTCATTCAGCTTTCATAATCCTGTGCAATACTGTTATACTCCTGCTATACTGTTATACTCCTGTGCAATAATGTGACACAATGTCAGTCATCCCTGGTGTAATATTTTCTGTCCATATGACAGCTGTAAATAAGAGTGTTATTATTATTAAGATTATAAGAGTTTTTTTTTAATAATAAGAGTTTTCTTTTTCTAAGTTATCTGTTTTTGTTATTATATTGTGCATAATCTGTTTCTGTACCCTTTGTGGCAACCTTGGAATTTTTCCATTGTGGAACAAATAAAGGTGAACTTACTGTGTCATTTAGTGGCCCCACCCACAGCGGAGGGCACACTCTAGATCTTTTAATTACAAAAGGGGTTAATATTTCAAACGTCAATGTGGTCGATGTTGCTCTGTCTGATCATTTCTGTGTCTTCTTTGACCTGTCTGTTTTTCCCAAACCACCAGCTGGTCCTGCAGTTGTCCGGAGGAGACACATAAATGACAGCACGGGAAAACTGTTAATGGAAATGATTAACTTTGAAAATGTCTCATGTTCTAATGTAAATGATTTGTTGAACTCTGTTACATCTAGTGTTTTGAATGTTCTCTACACCATTGCCCCTTATGAAGGCTAAAATTGTTAAAAATAAGCAGAAGGCGCCATGAAGAAATTATGATTCGGTCAGGGCACAGTAAAGGGAGTGCCGCCGGGCCGAACGAAAATGGCGCAAGTCAAAGCTCCAGGTACAGAAAGAGATTTACAGAGAGAAGTTGTACATGTACAACCTCATTGTATGTAGAACTAGGGAAAGATATTTTTCTGAAATAATTGGAAGCTGCAGTAACAACTCGCGTGTCCTGTTTGCCACAGTAAACCAGCTCAGCTGCCGTTAGAACTCATTTCCACATCCAAGTGTAATGAGTTTGCATTATTCTTTAATGAAAGTTCAGGGCATTAAAAATGCTATATAAATTCTACAATGCAAAAAATAACCCTCAAACCACCTACACACTTAGAGCTGACTCACTTTGCACCTGTAACTGACAAAACTGTCCATGAGATCATCACCAGTCTGAGTTCATCTACATGCTGCCTCGATGTGTTACCCACCAGATTTCTAAAGTCTGTGCTGAACAGTTTTGTTTGCACCACTCACTCAAATAGTTAACATGTCACTTCAATCTGGAACATTCCCAATTTCTTTGAAAACTGCGGTCATGAAGCCTCTCCTACAGAAGAGCAGTCTTGATGCCGCAGTACTGAGTAATTACCGGCCCATCTCTAATCTGCCATTTTGGGGCAAAGTCCTTGAAAAGGTTGTTTACCAACAGCTCACTGATTTCCTCTTAATAAACAACTCATTTGATGTTTTCCAGTCAGGTTTTAGACCTCATCACAGCACTGAGACTGCTCTTGTCAAGGTGACAAATGACATCCACCTGAACACTGACGCGGGCAAAGCCTTCTGTCAGATCTGAGTGCTGCTTTTGACACTGTCGATCATGGGATACTTTTACAGAGACTAGAGGGCTGGGTGGGCATCACTGGCACTGCGCTAAACTGGTTAAAGTCCTATCTGGAAGACAGGAAGTTCTTTTGTCAAAATTGGTAACTGTGTCTCAGACCAGATGCCCCTGACCTGTGGGGTGCCCCAAGGGTCAATCCTGGGACCCCTTCTGTTCAACCTCTACATGCTGCCGTTAGGTCAGTTGATACGCAGCGAGAATGTGTCCTATCACAATTATGCAGACGACACTCAAATCTATGTTTCACTGACTGCAGGTGAATATGGACCAGTGGATTCACTCTGTCACTGCATCCAACAGATCAGTCCTGTGCTCAGGTCTCTGCACTGGCTCCCTGTGGCTCAGAGAATAGACTTCACAGCAGCTCTGCTTGTATACAAGTCTCTCCCATGGCCTAGCACCAAAGTACATCTCGGACATGTTAGTGCCATATGAACCATCTCGGACTCTGAGGACCTCAGGGACCGGCCTGCTGCTGGTGCCCAGAGTTAGGACTAAACATGGGGAATCTGCGTTTCAGTTTTGCACCTCTTCTTGAGGATGTGAGACAGGTTCTACTCTGGCAATGTTCAAATCTAAACTAAAAAACTGTTTTGTTTAATATTTAATATTTTGCAATGCATATGACTGAAATGCTTTTCTTTGCACTCTTCTTAAATGTCTTGAACTATTTGACGGATAGCCTGAAAATGGCACTTTTAAATTAAGATTTTGTGATTTCTGCCATGTCTTTGTGATTTTAATGCATTTTTTTCCTGTTGTGTGAAGCACTTTGAATTGCCTTGTGTACGATTTGTGCTCTACAAATAAACTTGCCTTGCCTTGCCTTGCTTGTGTCAGAAGTGCTGCTGAAGCTGAAGTGTGAGACTCAAGTCTGATGCTTTGTCTTTCTGTTTTGTGGTTCACTGTTGATACATATTTATTATTCCTCTTTGAGGCATAATTGTGATTTTTCAGAAGAATAACCTCTGCAAACCCAATTTACTCACATTTTTATATTAATTTCGAGTCATTTCTTATTTTACAGCCTAGTTTATCGAAAAGCGATCTGAAAAGCCGAGAGCAGCGCGAGCCACGGCGCGGAAGGCGTTACTGACTGTTGTGTAACTGTGATCCAATGTGCTCTGCTCTCTGGTCGGAACTTTAATAAACTGTCTATACTTTGGTAGTTTGTGGCTGAGATTCCCCTTGTTAAAATAACCCAGGATAATACACAAGGAGTCCGGGAAGGTCTGCTCCACACTCAGAATCTGGTCCGCGAGCGCGCACTGTGCCACGTGCACGTTTGCGCTCGGTGGGATGTAAACAACAGCCAGAATGAATGAGGCGAACTCACTTGGAGAGTAGAATGGTTTGCAGTTAATGAAGAGATATTCCAGATCAGGAGAGCAGTGTTTGGATATCACGGTCACATCTGAAGACCAGGCGTTGTTGATGTAAAAACAGACTCCTCCACGCGTGTTTTACCCCCGGAGAGACCTTTATGACGAACCGCACGAAAAGGCTAAACCCCTCAATCTGCACGGCGCCGTCCGGGATTGGCTCACTGAGCCACGTCTCTGTAAAGCACAAAACAGGAGATGAAGAAAAGTCTCTGTTTCGTCGCATCAACAGCGCCAGTTTGTCGATTTTATTGGAGAGTGAGCGAACGTTGGAGAGGAAAATCCCAGGTAAGGGCGTCCGTGTACCGCGTCTCCTGAGCCGTACGAGGACCCCGGCCCGTTTTCCTCGCCTGCAGCGTCTCACTCTTTTAGCCAAAAGAAGGGCTAATTCAGCAGCAGAAGCTAAAAAAACTGGAACTAGGTCCGTAGGAGTTGTGGTTCGGAAGGACAAGAGCTCTTCACGGGTGTAAGAGCACGCAGACACACAATTTACAAAACAAAACAGACAAAACAAAGAGCACCTAAAGGCCAGGGCATCCGTCTGCGGCGCCATCTTGGATCTTGGATCAATGAGGCAGCGGAGGAGCTACGTGCGTGTTTGGACATTACAGACTGGGAGGTTTTCAGAGCTGCCACAGATAGTTTGGATGAGTACACGGACACTGTGACGTCATACATTTGATTCTGTGAGGACAGCATCATACCAACACAAACCAAAGTCACTTTCAACAATGACAAACCCTGGTTCACTCCAAAGCTGAGGCGGTTAAGGCAGCAGAAGGAGGCAGCGCACAGGGCTGGTGACAGGGGGCGCTACAAAGACGCAAAGTATGGATTTAGCAAAGAGGTTTCTCGAGCGAGATCACAGTACAATACGCGTCTGAAGCAGCAGCTCTCTGACAACAACCCCGCGGTTCTGGTCCATCCGGACCAGAACCTCCGCCACAAGAATAGTTTCTTTCCCTCTGCCGTTGGACTCATGAACACTTCAAAACACCTGTCACTTTAACTGCAATATTCAACAACTCACTGCACTGTCACTTTCTGCACTACAACTTTAAACATAACTGTAAACTTGTGTACATAGAAATGCCTATTTTTATTTTTATTGTATAGTAATTTTAAATTGTTTCTTAATGCATGCCCTTTTTTGATTGAATATATGTTGTTTTATTATTGCTCAGTGTTTTATGTTGCACCTTAAGGCCGAGACAAGTTCCTACGTTTTTGAATTTTGTTCATTGACAATGGCAATAAACTCTTTCTGATTCTGATTCTGATTCTACTTTTTTTTAGACCACCAGATGGCGAGATAGAGTGCACCAACACATTGTCAATACTGTGTCAACACAGTATCGGAAACCCGCACCTTGTCGTGTCATCTACCCATCACTCGTGTGTACAGCCCGTTGGAGGACCATCAAATCACATGTCTGGAGGGATATTGTAAAAGTGCCTAGTATTCACAAGGAAATGCTAACTGTTAGAGAAACTGTGGCAGCCAGGAGGCAAATCACTATCATGGGTTTTGGAACTGTCCTGTTGGTCAAAAACATTGGACTAAAATTAACAATGTACTGCAAACTCTTTTTGACATTGCCATCCCTCCTAACTTTAGAACTATGTATTTGGGCCTTAAAACTCCTGCCATCGACACAATGAATGGATACCTTTGGAATGTCCTCTTGGTGACAGGAAAAAAGGCTATCACAAAAAATGGTCTACACAAACATCACCAACGATGAAGGACTGGACAGATATTGTGACAGACATTAGAAAAATGGAAAATCTAACATTTAGACTTAATTTGGAAATGGACACATTTGAGAGACACTGGACTAAATTGGATGCTTGTTTTGCTTTGTGTGCCTTAGTCTTCTTTCTATTTATTGCATTCTCTCTAGTATTTTTCTGTTCATTGGATAATTTTATGTTTTTAAATTTAGAAAATGTATTAAAAAAACAAACAAATATTTGGTCTTGTTTGGTTAAGATTGCATTACTCTGCTTGTCTCCTATTTAAAAAACAACTTTTTCTGCTTGTTGTTTTTTAATTTTCCAGGCTAATAATTTAGAACATTTTGATCCATTCTCGTAATACCTGTAAAGGCAAAGTTGGTCTACTCTTCTCCTGGCTGCCAAGTTTTAAGGGTTTCTCCAATGCCTGTTTCTTTATTGGCCCCTATAGCCAGTAATCCATATAACATCAATAACACAATTCCACAAACAGATAGTTTAAGCACAGTAAGAAGTGTAAGTGTACCTCTCAAACTAGCAGCACCTCTGCAACCCATTTTCTGTCTCTTTTATAGCATAATATGCACAGAAACCAAAAGCCCACAGGGCCACCTAGTGGCTCAGAGAGCATATACAATTATGGCTCCTACATACCGACCCCTTAATTGTGTGTGCATGTGACGGTGCGTCCTAACCGCAAGTGGCGGCTGGTCCATTAAGGGCGATGGGGCGACGCATCAGCCAATTATGTCAAATGGTATTCAACAATTATTTAGTCTAAAAACAATATAATTGGTTCAGAATTATTATTATTAGTTTAAATATGTAAAAGAAAAATATCTATATATATGTGATACTTTGTCTGCGGTCTGCTGCGTGATGCAGCCACCGCCTCTTTTCAGCGTACGTCATACTGTTTGAAAATCGCCCCTGAGCCTGGTAGAAAAGCAATTAGAATCTTTAGCCAATCAAATTCAGAGAAAAATGACCCGTCACTATGGAAAAAGCCATAGTAAAACTGTCTGAAATGGGCTGATGCTTCTCATCCTACGCGGAAGTGCCGCACGCCTTGTTTACTTTTTAAAACTGCACCTACAGACGTCTGTGTTCAATAGTACGTTCAAAACAAGTCAAAATGAGGCTGTGAATAAAAATGATATTTGTGATGAAGTGAAAGTGGCGATGAGACATCTGATGTGCTCTGTTACCTTGACTGGCTACATACCAAACTGGAGCGCTTTCTTGAGGTTATTACACTGGATAATGCCAACGGTGAAAGCGTCGCTGAACTTCTATTCATAAATAGATGTTATTAGAAAACCCATGAAAGAAGGCAATAAATGACTTGTTTTTAAGAACACCTTTCCACTGCAATGTTGTTTGTGATGATTAAATATAAAAATTTAAAATGTTATACACATGTAGTTCACGTTAACTAATGCCACTTAGTAGCTGATCTTTTTGTTTTGTTGTCTGCTCTGTTTTATGAAACAAGCACGGACAATTGTTTGTGTTTTTTATTTTCTCTTAATGTTGTAATTGCTACTCTGCTCTATAAGGTACAGTATCACTGAGATTTTTGTTTTGCTCTTGGCAATCTGATATTTTATAAAGTGTAAAATGATGTTTTATGTCAAATGTATTTTCTCACAAATGTTATCGGCCTCTAAGTCATAGCATTACCATTACCAAAAGTGGAAATAAAGTTTGTGTACTTCATTCATTCAGTTGCAAATGTGTATTTAAAATGTGTGTTTGTACAGTCAATGTAAAATATTAACTTTTGGACATTAAAAATAAACAAAAACATGGTAATGTCAAATAGCACCCCCTATATTTTGCATCACCAGCCGCCACTGCTTACCGCACCGTCATTTCACCAACCGGCGTGCCTTTACGGCTCTCTTATGGCCCGAGAGTGCTGTGCCCAAGAATACCGGGCCTGGAGCGCGCGTGGTGCGTGCTTAGCGTTTGCGGAGCACCCGGTTAACTTATTTCAAACTGTTTCCCCACTGCCCGGAAACTTTTCCTCGCTGTAGAGGGTTTGAGGGTGCACACTTGACGCCTACGCACCACACTCACCTGCTGCTGCTATCGCTGCCTCCTGTCCGGTGGGCCAACCCGAGGAAATGCTGAGTGCCGGTTTAAAGCGCAAGTTGGCGCGCACATGAGCAGAGGACTCGACCATTTCAATGAAATGCGTATTTTTGTTATATATCATTGTTTCCTTAGTTACATTTTTGGGGTTTTGTTTATTTATGCCATTTTGTGTTTCACCCCTATCAATTGTTTATTTGGTTTGCCCTGGGGAGGGGCTAGGGGGTTTAAAATGGAGCTCGGCTCATTGTTGGAGAGAGCGCCAAGGAGAGAATAATGTGTTTGCTGTGAGACCATGGGTTTTCTGTGAGTATTTGGGTCCTATAAATACTTTGTTTGATTGTTGTTGTTTGTTCACTGTAAATACTTTTCCACTGCTTTGGAACTGGGTGTAAATAAAAACTACCAAAGCGCAAGTATTTTTGACTGAGCCATAATTTTTTCACGGAACCTAAACCGAACCTGTGACAGTGCAGGAACACAACAATTTCAAATCGAAAATAAAAGTGAGCCAAAAACACATTTGTCAATGGACTGATAATGAGTAAATGTCAATTATCCAGAGTTCGATAATCTACGTCTATGCAATAATTCATAACCTTTACATAAACCAACACAAATGTATTACTGAACACGACAAAAAATGTGTTTTCCACAATCACATTTTGCAAAAAAAAATTCTCGTAATGTCCATAATGTTTTCACTAAAGGGTGAGTCTTCACTTTCAGAATTCAGCTGGGCTTTGTGCTCTCAGAACACCCTCTGGGATTTCCATCCTTTTTCTTGCAATGTCCTTCATTTTTCTGGTGGTGAGCTTTCAGCAGGTGGAGGCTGGTTGTTGCTTTCTCTAACAACCTACACTGACTTGCTTTCAATGTAATTATCTGCTGTGACTGAAAAATATTCCAGGACAATGCTGATACAAGGAGGAGACCAAACGAAGAATCAAAAAGTTATTTAAAAGGATCAACATCTGGTTGAAGCTCTTGTGTATTGATCACAACTTTAGGAAGTGCCCAGTCACATGAGAAAATTTTTACTTTTTAGAAGATTTTTTGATTGCCAATTTAGCTTTAGTAGCAGCAAACTGTGTTTCAATTTCAAGTCATTCAAGCTGCAGTCTGACAAGTCATTGTTGCTCTTCTATTTCATGTTTCCTTTTAAGAAAATACATTTGGACAAATAGAGCTGCACGCTCAGCTTCTGCTTTTATGTAAGCAGATGATTTTATAGTGCAGTGTCCTTTCCCAGTGCTTCTCAAACCACAGTTAAATAGAATGCCAATCATGGCTATGTGCAAGTCTCTTATTTGACAGTTTACTTGCCGTGAAAGCGTGACTTCACTCACAGCCTCAATCTTGGCTCCATACTCGCCACCAACAATCTGCTCACGCCGCTTTTCAAACCTTTGTGCCTGGGAGCAGGCGGCTTTTCGCTCCACAATGCAGTAGAGTCACTTGCCGCTCTGGAAACTGTCTTTCACCAAGCGCTTTTCCTTTGCTGTCCATGATCTCACGCTCCGCTGCACTTCACGTGGTCCTTCGCTCCTCTGGTCCTCAACTGCACACTGCATGCCATGTCCTCTCCACATCACATGGAGGCCGTCACTGACCAACACGTTTAGCTGGGTCGCACCACAAAAGTGGCCTTGCTCTCCAAACCACGGTGAGGTTGCCAATTTCAGTAATGGCATGTAGTGCTGCCAAACAACAGCTACAGCAAAGGTCCCCACTTGTCGGATAAGCTGAGGTTGTTTAAGGAGTGTTTCCAAAGACCAGTCCAAAATATTGTGATAAATAGCCAGTCATCCATATAACATCAAAACACAATTCCACAAACAGATAGTTTAAGCATGGTAAAAAACAGTTTACCTCTGCAACCCTGCCCCATTTATTGCATTATATGCACAGAAACATGAAGCTCACAGTGCCACCTAGTAGCTAGGAGAGGAGGTACATTTTGGCTCCTATAATACCTTTGTTTGGTAAAGAGCTCTTTAATTATTTCCAGGGAGGTCAGATTATTAATTTCTCCTATTATATTTTTAATTCCCTGTAGCACTTGAGGATTCCCTTTGGCATGTTTTATCTGCAGCAATCTTCAGCAAAGTCTTTCTTGCAGATTATTTAGCCTTTCTTCCTTTATTGCTGATGTAATTGCAAATTTTTTCCTCTCAAAACTGCTGTTGCAATATCCCAGAGGATGGAATGGGAAGTTTCACCATTGAAATTCTCTTCCAGATAAATCTGATATAATTTGACATTTTTCCTTTAAATCAAGGGTCATTAAACAAGCTGGCATTGAAGCTCCAAAGTGTTTTTTTTTTTCTGCCTTTCCTTCAAGTCTACAGCAATGTAGATAGGCGCATGGTCACTTAAATCTATTGTGCCTATATCTGCCTCATCTCTCTTTCTTAGTTAAAAACATTGTCTATTCTGGAGTTGATTGCATGTGGATTAGAAAAATAGGTATATTGGTGTGCACTGGGGTTCATCTACCTCCTATATTTTGTATTAATATATGGAATGCATTATTTATTGCTCTTTCAGTGCCCCTTGAGTTTGAAATGTCTAATATAGGTTGGATATGAAGATTCCAATTGCTACCACGGATTAGGATTCCCCCACAGTGGTCTATAATATTAATGTAGAAGGTGATATTAGCACCTTCTACAGATTTAGCTCTTTTTTGGCAAAAATAGTTAGACGCCACAGACGAGGAAAGCGAGTGGGGGCTGTCATGCGTCTTTGGAGACACAGCGAAGGGTAGGGTGCAAGTGGGCAGTTTCCAGCTGCTGTAAGCAAAGCAGAGTACCCAGGGATTTATTTGAGTCCCTGGGAGGTGTACTGGACAGTGCACCAATTTGGGACTCGTTGTTCTACTGGGGGTCTTCAAAGCCCACGTGGGCAACAACAGCAACACCTAGAGAGAGGGGTAACCGGGACGAATAGCCTCTACGATCTGAACCCGAGCAGTGTTCAGTTATTGGACTTTTGTGCTAGCCAAGGACAGTCCATAACGAACACCATGTTCACATGGCACCAGGACACCCTAGGCTGGAGGTCAACGATCGACTTTGTTGTTCAGCCACGTGGCTTGGAGACTCGAGTGAAGAGAGGGGTAGAGCTGTAAACTGATCACCACCTTGTGGTGAGTTGGTGACGGAATACAATGTAAATAAAGCATAAGTATTATCATTTGTATCTATATATAACCATGAAAGTAATAATCTCATTTAAAGTGTTTTCTACACCATTCATTGTAGTAAAGCAGACTGACCAACACACAAGACGCTGATAAAAGATATAACTGCATTTAGCCTGAGCCGAGATGTGAAACAGATGTTTGTGTTTAAATAAGGACTTGTGAAAACATTGTGTGTGCTTAATCTTGTGATGTATTGGAAATGTACTGAAGGGAACCACTTGGACAAAAGCCAGAACCATGTGTAGAGTGTTAATCATGTCATGTTAAACTTTGACAGAATAAATTGGGAGTGCACGGAGAAGCTCAGAGAGTGTAGCGGATGGACTGTGACTGACTGATTTCTGCACTCTCTCCTCGAGAAATTAACAACCTTTACTGTGTTTTCCTTCCAATTATGAAATGTTTTGAGAATACCTTTGAGACAGTTGGATCCCCTGACAGAAGAGAAACCGGACAGACTCAAAGCGCATAGTGAGGGTCTGTTTTGAACATCTGGCGGAGCACTCTGTCAGCAGGGTCTTCAACTCACACATCCGGGGGAGCTTCTCCCAGATCCCGGAGGAGACCAGGGACATTGACCATGTTCTCGACCTCCATCGCCAACGCGGCTGCTCGGAGCTGTGGTCGCAAGGTCTCAGTTGTCTGTCGCGGCGGCAATCCCCAAAACCAGCGGTGGATTAAGAGATGCCGTCAGGCTGAAGAAGGAAGCCTATCAGGTTTCTTTGGCTTGTGGGACTTCTGAGGCAGTTGACAGGTATCGGCAAGCTAAGCGCATCACAGCTTGTACAGTTGCAGAGGCAAAAACCCAGGGCTGGGAGGAGTTAGGGGAGGCCATGGACTATCATTTGGCTTCAAAGAAATTCTGGCAAACCATCCGACGCCTCAGGAGGGGGAAGCAGTGCTTCACCAACACTGTTTATAATGCGGGTGGAAACTTGTTGACCTTGATTTGGGATGTTGTCGAAGGGTGGAAGGAATATTTTGAGGACCTTCTCAATCCTGCTGTCATGTCTTCCGACGATGAAGCAGCGACTGAGGAGATGACTCACCCAAGTTGAGGTCACTGAGGTTGTTGGCAAACTCCTCGGTGACAGGGCTTCGGGGGTAGATGAGACCCGTCCTGAGTACCTTAAGTCTCTGGATGTTGTAAGATTGTCTTGGCTGACACGTCTCTGCAGCATCACGTGGCGATTGGAAACAGTACCTCTGGACTGGCAGACCAGAGTGGTGGTCCCTCTGTTCAAGAAGGGGGACAGGAGGGTGTGCTCCAACTATAGAGGGATCACACTCCTCATTCATTTCGGTAAAGTCTATGGAGGAGAATTGACCAATAGTCGAAACCTTGGATTCAGGAGGAGCAGTGTGGTTTTCGTCCTGGTCATGGAAAACTGGAACAGCGTCATTTAGATCATTTAGATTTTTTACCCAAGGTTAGCAGCCTGACTCACATTAGCCATATATACATATGTAGTAGAGCACACCTGGTCATTTGCGACCCCAGGGGCTGGATCAGGCCCTCGGCTTGTTTTAATCCAGCCCTCCTCCCCCCAGGGATCATATGTGTTTTACTCTTAGTTTATTTTATTTTTAATTGTCTTGGCACTGTAACATGTGTCTGCACTTGTGTCCTTAATAAAGATTACATGAAATGAATGAATAATTCAGTAGCCAGTATTTTACAGAAAAGTGCGTACAATGATAAAAAAGTTTACACCAATGATCGTGGGCCGGCCCTCCGCCACTCGCCTGGATTCCAATATGGCTCTCGGAGGAAAAATAACTACCCACCCCTGTAGTGTCCAACACAAGTCAGTAAATAGATATTTTTCTCAGCAGTGAGTGGGGGAGGGTCTGAGGAGCGTGGCTGTATACGATGCAGGAGCAGAGGGGCAGCATAGAGCTTACATGTTTTATTCATGAAAGAGCGAGCAGAAGGGAAGCCAGCCCTGTGTGGTGCTTACAGGCTGAACGCAGGAGCACAAAGTAGCTGGATCCCTCTCCATATCTAAACCAGGATTGGCTACGATTACTAAAGATGATTAGACTGTGTGTGTTTCAAGTGGGATAATATAGTTTCTCAAGTTTCACAGCTTTGAAAAAGCTTCGAATATGATACATGGCTCACAATACAATAATATCACAATTTGTTGGTGCGTCAAGCCTGCGTCGTAGGGCGTAAAGCCAGCAACTGTTCACAACTAAGATGCTCTGCGGAGTACTGATGCTGGGCCGACAGCACCGTACAGCTGGATAGAGTCAGGCGTTTGGGGTCTACGGCTTGGCTGGTCGGGGGTGTCGCGTGCTCCTGAGTTCTGATGGCGTTGCCGCCTCCCTTTTTGAGGACTGCTGTTTGTTACTATTGCTGTGGCTGCAGGTCTACCACCAACGTTTGCTTTGGACTATGGGAAATTGGATTGGACAATGAAGGACAAAATGAACTTTCATGTGAAACTGAAGCAACATAAATTATCTTTTGTAAATCTATTACCTCTGTCCATCAGTTTTACTTATCTGTGCGCCTTTATTTTAGCTGATTATTTTAGGTCCTGAGCCTACTCTCTGGTGGTGTTGTTGGTTCTTTTCATCATGTATTATATTAATTTTCTGTTAGTATCTGCCCCACTTGCCACACTGAGATCCATGCTAATTCTTTCAACAACTTTTGATCCCAGATATGTCCTGATAATGCTGCGGTAGTTTGGTGACACAGGATTAAAACCCTAAAACAAGTTCAGACAGGCTAGATTTTCTAAATCTGCATATTTTAATTCATCTTCACATTGAAGATAGAGCTTGGTCCCAATGGACTTTTTTGCTCAAGGTCACATAGACAATACATGTACCAAATTCCGTTGGTGTACGAGAAAAAAAAACAACTCCAGTCATCCGCGAACCCTAAAGGGAGCAAGCTGTAGAAATTTAATACATCAATTAATGTATTTTTTTGTGATTGCTTTTTTGTTTCAAATCGAATCCGTCTTTCCTTTCTTTTGGTATCAGGGATGTGATGGCCTCCTTCCAACTAGGAGGGGTCTGAGTTTTCTTAAGTGCCCAGTATAAAGTTGCCTAAAAGAAAGGAGTATGTGTGTCTTTTAAACCTTTATACCACTCTGAGTTAAACCCATCGCTACCCGGAGATGTATTATTCTTTAATCTTTTGATTGCGCCTTGTATTTCCAAAACTTCAGCTCCAAATATTTTATTTTGTTCTTCTGACATTCTTCTGGGTGTCCAGAAAGGACTTCATATCAGCATTTTTTGTCATCTGGAATTTAAAAAAAAGTTTTTTATAAAAGGATTCAAATGCTGATTGAATTTAGTCTTGTTTGGTTAAGATTACATCACATTGCCCATCCCGTATTTAAATAAATTGTTCTTTCAGCTTGTTATTTTTAAGTTTTCAAGATAGTTAGGTAGGTTAGGATCTGTTAGGTAAAGAGCATTTTCTTAACTATTTCCTGTGATGTCAGATAATTAATTTCTCCTCTTATCTTTTTAATTTCTTGTAGCATTTTAGGACACCCCTTTTTGGCATGATTTTCCTCCAACAATTAAATTTTTTCTTGCACATCATTTAGCCTTTTCTCCCTTTGTTTCTTTTTATCTGAGGCTATGGCTATAATTTGTCCACTCAAGACTGCTTTCGTAGCATCCCACAGGATGGGCAGGGAAATTTGCCCAGTGTCATTAATGTTGTTGGACATTTTTTCCTTAACAAAGGGTTGTTAAGCAGACTGGCATTGAACTTCCACAGTGTTTTTTCATCTTTTCTCCAATTCCACAGAAATGTAGATTTTTATTGAGAACATTCTAGAATAGAATAGTGTATGTGGATTTGAAAAATGGGTGAACTGGCATGCCTTAGGGTTAATTTCCCTCCATATGTCAATCAATCCTATCGTCTTCAACAAGTTACGGAACTTCTTGTCAATCGTTCCTCCAGTGCCTCTTGAGTTTGACACGTCCAGTGTAGGCTGAATGCAAAGATTCCAGTCGCCGCCACAAATTAGGGTTCCCTCAGAGTGGTTCACAATCAGGTCCATGACATCAGCATAGAAAGTTATATCACTCCCTGGTGGAGCACACACATTTAAAAGAGTGAACACCTTTCCATTAATATTCCCTTTAACCAATACATATTTGCCTTCTTTATCCTTACATTCAAAACTCTGTTAAAAAACGATTTGGTTTGAGATCTGTTGTGGCAGCAGTACTAAGAAATAAAGAGGTGAACAGAGTTTGTCTTTCTAAAAAGGTGGATCTTTATTTACTCGTCCACTGTAAATAAAACACTTTCCCTGACAAAGGCAGCTGTCCCTCATTCTCCAGAACAATGACAGTACACATCCTTTTAAAGGCAGTAACATACACTGACACGTATGAACATCGTCACAATCAAATCAGCTCCGAAAGAGATGAAAACAATCCTCAAAAATCTGACCCAAGCTCTGTCTTGACCCACGACTGGCCGGAGCCAAGATAATATTATCTGCAACATAGATAGAATGATATGACATTATCTGCAAAATAGATAGAATGACATGACATTTTTCCGTTGCAGATCAATATTGCAACTCTCCTCTTATGTTTGCCTCTGTATGATGAATAATAGGATTTTTTATATCAGAATTGTGTTAGTTTTTGATGTACAGTGTCATTCAAATGTTTCTCTTGTAAAAATATAAAGTCTATTCTTTTTCTTTTCATTTTTGTCCAAATTTGTGTTCGTTTAATTGAATTCAGTATGCTATTCACATTGAAGGATGCTACTTGTAACACTTCTGATGCCATTGGGTTGGTTGTATTGATCCCACCATTGACAACTTTCGAATATTTTTAATCTCTGGTCGAAAACAACAAACAAACCTAGGAACACAGAACAATTGAAAAGGTAAAAAATAAAACAAAAGGGTTCATGCTGGAAACGCGTATCGAACCCAAAACCTAATCAAAAAAGATCGCAAAAGGGAAGGAAGTCCAAACCTAATGAAGGCCCCCCCCAAAAAAACTCCCAAGCACTCCTTACACCAATCCTCGGAAATAACTGGACATATAAGACCCCTGGCTCGCCATGTCCCCCTGCTGCACTCTGCATATACTTTCAGTTTCCCACAAATCCAATCTCCCACATTTGACACATCGATGAGTAGCTGTGTTTAGTCATAGAGCTTATGTACAAAAGCAGACAGCTACCACGGGGCATAAAGTCTGATGTTAAAAACAAAAAAAATCAGGTCATTAGTCTCTTCAAATGAACACGTCCGGAATGCTCTTTCAGCCTGTGGATACCCAACTTTGGCTCTTAACAAAGTGAAGAGAACCATAAAGCAGGACAAAAGGGACAAAATGGAAACAGAACCAAGAAGAAAGGGTGTCTCTATTCCGTATGTCTCGGAACTGTCAGAAAAACTGCCAAAAATGTTTAGACAACACAAAGTCCCTGTTTATTTCAAACCAGGCAACACTTTAAGACAAAAACAGGTTCACCCTAAGGACAAGATGCCAACACAAAAGCAGAGCAATGTAGTGTATTCTATCCAATGCAGCGAAGAAAGTTGTTAAGAGCGGTACATAGGGGAGACTAAACAGCCACTTCACAAGAGGCTTTATCAGCACAGAAGACCCGGAAGTTCAGGACCCAGAGCGTACATCTTCATCTCAAAGCCACAAACCACTCTATTGAAGATAGTGAGGTGGAGATTCTGAGCAGGGAGAAAAGATGGTTTGAAAGAGGGGTTAAGAAGGCCATTTTTGTTAAAAAAGAGAATCCTTCCTTAAATCGTAATGGAGGTTTAAGATTTAACCTTCCCGTTGTTTATAATGGTTTGCTGAAACCATGGAGACGCCCGGTGCATTCTGATGCTAATCAAGTGCTCAATGAGGAGGGAGCCAAAGTCAGGTCACAATAGGATGTAAATTACCCATCTCAGTTAAGTCTCAATGGCCTATTATCAGGAGGTCCTGCCCTGTGGGCAGGGCATTCACAGAGTAGGATATATACCGGCATTCTTAGACTTGTTTCACAGATTGACTCTTGGATGTCAGTCGAAACGAAACAACCCAAACTCACATACACCACACTGGTGGCTCCATCCGCTGTACTGTTCATTTCTCTGTTTTTTGTATTTTTCTTAAGAGTACCTCTGCTTCTCTTGGTGTTCTGAGCACGTGTGTTTTACCTTCAAAAGTCACCAGAAGAGTCGCAGGGAAAGATAATCTATCCCCCAGTTTCCTCTTCCTGAGCTCCTCACAAATGTGGTGGAACTTTTGCCGTTGTTGGCGAACCTTGTATGGAATATCTGGAGCGAAGAAGACACGCTTGCCTTTGCATTGGAGGTCTCCTTTAACCCTTGCAGCCTTCAAGACATGTTCCTTCACACGATCGTTAAGAAACCTCATAATCAGGCCTCGTGGTTTATCAGCTGCTGGTTTTGGTTTCCCAAGGCGATGCGCTCTTTGGATTGTGATGGGGGGGATCTCAACTCCTGAGTTAATAAGGAGCTCAGGTGTGATCTTCCCCAGGAAGCTTCCTGTGTTCAGTGTGTTTCCTTCCTATCTTTCTATGTCCACAATTCTCAAATTAGGACGACGAGAGCTGGACTCCAAATCCAGGACCTTATTTTTCATGTTACTATTCTCCGACTCCTGGACCACGCTAAAACACGCTGCTCGACTTCCTCAATACGTGTCCCGGTTATTCCATCTGCTTTGAGTTTAGCGGTCACTGGCTCAGATACTGCCAGAGCTATGGTAGCAAACAGCTCGGCTCTCAGAGACTCCATGGCACGCTGCACTTCGGACATCTTGAGCCACAGCCGATGACGAATTACGTTCTCTCCGTCTCCCGTAGCGCTACCGTATTTGTGTCTTCCTTGTTTACTCATCTCTTTTCCTTCTTTTGGATTAAGTGGGTTAAACAATGATTTTAAAACCACGTTTTGCAGAAGTGGCATAAGGTGCGTCAACTCAGTGCGCTTCTATGACCCGGAAACGGAGGAAACTAATTTCAACCACTTGTATGCGCAACCTTGGTGAGGATACGAATGTAGATTGACCGGTAAAATTGACAGCTTTGCCTTTTGACTCAGCTCCTTCTTCACCACAACAGTCCGATACAGAGACCGCATCAATGCAGATGCTGCACCGTTCCGGCTGTCAATCTCCTGCGCCGTCCTTCCTTCACTTGTGATTATTATTCTTTAATCAAAAGATTAAAGAACAATACATCTCTGAGGAGTCACCTCAGATTGGTACAAAGCCCTAAAAGAAACACTTATCCCTTTGCTTTCAACAGCATTTAACTGGGCACTTAAAAAACTCTTAGTTTGAAAGAAGCCATCATATCTCTAATACCTAAAGAAGGGAAGGGCCAACTTGCCTGTGCCTCATATAAACCCATTTCTATTCTGAATGTGGACTATTGTATAAACACTTCAATTATGTCCAAAATAATGGAACAAATGATCCCAAATTTAATCCACAACAATCAGACATGATTTATTAACAGACGACAGACGTAAAATAACATAAGATGATCCCTAAACATAATGAACCGTATACAAAAACAACGAAACAAAGCTGTGATTATTAGTTTGGATGCTGAGACAGCTTTTGATTCGGTTAGCCGGCCTTATTTATTTAAAGTGCTCAACAAATTTCAAATATACAACTTAATTGTAAAAAAAATTACTTATTTGAAACAATTACAATTGTCCAACATCAAGAATTAAAAATCAGTGGTCACCTGACAGATCCACTGACTCTGGAAAGAGGGGTGAAACAGTGCTGTGCCTGGTCCCCCCTCCTGTTTTCTTTTCATCTGTTCTATTACAGTTATATATATAGATATAGATCCAAGATGGCGCAGCGGAGGGATGCCCTGGTGTTTTGTTGCATTGTTGTTTTTGTGAGTAATGAGTGTTTGCACTTAAACTCGTACTCTTACACCTGTGAAGAGCTCTTAATCATCAGAACTACAACTCTTACGGATCTAGTTCCAGTTTTTTTAGCATCTGCTACAGAATTAGTTCTTTTGGGGTGAAAGAGTGATACGCCGCCGGCGGGGAAACGTGGCGCTCAGACGTCCTAATTTGGGATTTTCCTATCTAACGTTCGCTCACTTTCCAATAAACTCTATGAACTGGAGCTGCTGATGAGACGCAACAGAGACTTTTCTTCATCTCCTGTTTTGTGCTTAACGAAGACGTGGCTCAGCGAGTAGGTCCCGGACTGCGCCGTATGGCTGGAGGGTTTCCAGCTACTCCGTGCCGATAGACTAAAAGACCTCTCCGGGTGGAAAACATGAGGCGCATTTCGCGCAGTGGCCCGAGCCGCTGTGGGCTTTTCAGATCACGCCATGGTTCCCCACCTCTCCAAACCTGTAGTGAGGACCTCTAATAAGTGGACCAATGAGGCAGTGGAGGAGCTACATGCTTGTTTGGACATTACAGACTGGGAGGTTTTCAGAATAGCCAAAGATAGTTTGGATGAGTACACAGACACTGTGACGTCATACATTACTACATGTGAATACATCTACAGAATTATACCATCACACACCAAAGTCACTTTCAATAATGATAAATCCTGGTTCACACCAAAACTGAGGCAGCTAAGGCAGCAAAAGGAGGCAGCGCAAAGGGCTGGTGACAGAGAGCGCTACAAAGAAGCAAAGTATGGATTTAGCAAAGAGGTGCCGAGGGCTCGATCACAGTACAATATGCGTCTGAGGAAGCAGTTCTCTGACAACAACCCTGCCTTTGTTTGGAGTGGGCTCCGGCTTCTCACCAACTACAAGCCCAGAGCCCCCCACGCTGCAGATGACCGTAAACTGGCTGAGCAACTTAGGTTTGAGGCCACCACCCCTCCCCCACTATGGCCACCTCTGCCAACTCAACCCCCAAACCCCCCCCCCCACCTCCAACCCCCGAAAACCTGCTGGACCTGACGATGTGTCTCCCGCCACTTTGAGACACTGTGCGGGTGAACTGACTCCGTCTTCACTGACATTGTTGACAGCTTCCTGGAGTCATGCCAGGTCCTAGCCTGTTTCAAGTCGTTCATCATTGTCCCTGTCCCAAAGAAGCCCCAGCTCACTGGACTTAATGACATACAAGCCTGTGGCGCTGACGTCTGTAGTCATGTAGGCATTTGAATGCCTGGTCTTGCCCCACATCAAGTCCTTTACCTCCACCGCCGACAGATCTGTAGAAGATGTCATCAACCTGGCACTCCACTTAATCTTACAGCATCTGCACTCCCCGGGAAATTATGCCAGAATCTCGTTTGTGGACTTCAGCTCTGCATTCAACACCATCTTTCCTGCTCTGCTCCAGGACTAGCTCCCCAGCTCAATGTGCCTGACTCCACCTGCAGGTGGATCACTGACTTCCTGATGGATCGGAGGTAGTGCAAGCGGCTGGGGAAGAAGTGTCTCAGACACTCGGACTATCAGCACAGGAGCTCCACAGGGCTGTGCACTTTCTCCTCCGCTCTTTCCCTGTAATACAAACTGCTGCACCTCCAGCCACGACTCAGTAAAACTGATCAAGTTTATGGACGACACCACCCTCATCGGGCTCATCTCAGAATGGGATGAGTCTGTCTACAGGAGGGAGGTGGACTGGCCGGTTCCTGGTGCGATGGTAAGTTTCAGTTTCAGTTTAGTTTATTAGGACAATGTGCAGTTTCATTAAAAATATGTCTGCACCAGATTTAGCTTCAAGCTAATTTCCATCTGCAGTCCTCACAAAAATACATTACAACAAGTATAAAGTGCAATACAAATAATAAGTGCTTATCTCTAAACCCTCACAATCTAAAATACAGTACAATGAAACAATAAAGTGCAAATACAAATACAATCTCCAATCCTCTCTATAAAATACAGTACAATAAAACGATAAAATGTAAACAAATACTAACTCCAGTCCTCACAGTATAAAATGCAGTGCAAAATACAATAAAGTGCAATACAAAAACATAAATACATTACTTTCTTACTTATAAAAAGCCTCATACCTGATTTGTACTATTGTTTTGAGGACCATTGCCAACAGAAGATACCCACGAGGGTAACGTCTGTTGGCCGACTACCGTCCGGTATTAGTGCGAGCAGGACTGACTGTCCAGGAGCCAGCTTTTTACAGCTCCAGAAAAACGATAGAAAGTCAGCCATGTCTTTGATGTGACTCGGGAGTCTGTTCCACTCCGTCACAGCTTTATAAGAAAAAGCTGATTGGGAGAAGGCAGTTCTCCTTTTTGGGAGATCGCAGTCTCCCCTCGAAACGGACCTCAGCACTCGGCTGGTGAGCCGAGCGCGTGGCTGGACATATGTCTGTAGAGGGGGCGGGGGCAGCGTCATGTAAGAGTTTATGAACCAGACGAATATTGGAGTAGTTGATCAGATTTTCAAAGCTAAGCAATTTGTATTTTATAAGTATATGACAGTGATGGTGCCTTTGGGGTTTTTTATCCAGAATTTTTAGAGCCCGATTATGCAGGGATCTGAGGGGCTTAACAACTGTCTGTTTGGCCTGAGAACCATGAGGATATACAGTAAGAAATGTGAGATATAATCATAGTGTTAAAATATGTTTTTTGCATCTTCTTTGGATAAAGAACTCCTGATTTGTTTAAAATTAAATATATTAAATTTTAAAACATGACAAACTTTTTTTAATGTGTTGTTTAAAATTAAGTGTGGAATCCAGGATTACCCAGAGGTATTTTACCTCCTCCACATTCCTAATCATATGGCCTGCCGTAAAAATATTAGGGGGTATATTTTGAGTTTTTTTATTTGAAAAGTACATTGTAACTGTTTTATCTGTGTTTAGTGTTAGACTTGATTTGGCCAGCCATTCAGTGGCTTTTGTCATTGCTGCTGTAAGTTTAGCTGCGACTGAAGATGCGTCATTACTGTGCGCAAACACCACCGTGTCATCAGCATACATCACGACCCCAATGTCATCTTCAAAGATGGAAGGCAGATCGTTGATGTATAAACTGAAAAGTAGCGGACCCAGAATTGAACCTTGTGGCACTCCTGTCGTGCATGCTGTAAGTGGAGATATTTTTCCATCAATTTTGACGCATTGGTCGCGATCCGATAAATAGGATTGAATCCAACTCATAGTTTTGGGTGAAAGATCAAATTTCTGTAGTTTCTCCAGTAGAACAAAATGATTAACAGTGTCAAATGCTCTACGAAGATCTAAAAAAATTGCCCCCACGACCCCTCCCTTATCTAAACTGGATTTAATTTCTTCAATAAAGTAACAGCATGCCGTGTGAGTGGAGTGTTTTTTTCTGAAGCCAAATTGCATGGCGTTCAGCAGGTTTAAACTGTCAAGATGTTCTATCAGTTGTTCAGCGACGGCTTTTTCGATGACTTTGGCAGTGGCAGGAAGTATGCTAATCGGTCTGTAATTACTCATGTCTTTTTTATTGCCCGACTTAAAAATAGGAGTTACGATGGCCGTTTTCATGGATGATGGGAACACACATTCAGAGAACGACAGATTAATTATGCAGGTTAAAGGTGTAACTAAGACATCTTTAAATCTTTTTAAGAGATGCATGTCCAGTCCCCACAAGTCTTTTAGCCCTTGAGTCTGAGAGTGAGGACATTATATTAAGAACCGTTTCTTCATTCACGGATTGAAGGTACAATTCATTGAGTTGGGTTGAAACTTGAGTTTCGACAGGGAACCCAGCCGCTTCACATGTGGTTGAGGGTCCACATAGCTCTCTGATGGAGGTTACAAAATAGTTGTTGAACATATTTCGCGATGGTTTGGCTGTCCTTGACGGTGGCTACTGTCCCGGGTGAAAGACCATCGCTGCGGCTGGCATTGATGTCAAGTTCTATTGGTTCATTACATACTCGTTCCTTTCCAGATAAAGTGTCTATACATTTCCAGATCAGTTTACTGTTCCCTTTTGCTTGCGTAATTACTTTTCTAAAAAATAGTTTGCCTTTGCTCTTCTTAATTGTCCTACCACCTTATTTCTGATACTGTTAAATAATAGTCTTGTCTGTGGACGACTTTGATTTTTTTAATACTTTTTTAAAACTGCATCTCTTTGCTTTATTAATTGCCAGAGGCACTCACTGAACCAGGGTAAATTTATCTTTTTTGACTTTCGTTTCTGCGACTTTGTAAATTTAGTTAAGATAGACAAGATAGTAGAGAAAAGATTCAGTGGAATGGAACAATGGAATGGAATGGAACACTCCTGGACGAATGAGGGATTACACCGACATAGACAAGATAGTTTTTTTAAGAATGATACTTGCCTGCTCTGTATCCTGACCGCTAACTAAATCATTCTGAATTGCATTTTTAATTTCCCTGTCAACAAGCTCCATATCGCGCATAGGAATATAAGAAACAACATTTTTTTTGAGCATTTTGATTTCTGTAACGGGCCTTGGATAGTTTCCTGGTGACCAGTGTTAGATTATGGTCTGATAGACCTGTGATAAGATTATATGTTTTTGTGACACGTTGTGATTTATTGGTGAAAATCAGATCAATTAAGGTTTTAGAAGAGCTAGTTATTCTGGTGGGACCCGTTATCATTTGGGTGAAATTGAACTGTTTAGCAATTTGCTGGAGCGAGCTTTATCTATCCAATTTAAATTAAAATCGCCCAATATAATTGTTTTCCTTGTCGTTGCAGGCTTTTAGAATTTCCCTAAGTTGATCGTTAGAATGAGTCTTTTTCGTTTGGAGGTCTGTAAAGTATGATGATGTTAAAAGACATCTCAGGGGACAAACAAATCGAGACTCCCACACATTCAATATCATTTTGTGGGAGGTCCATCTGCTTGCTTTGTATTGTGTTTCT
This sequence comes from Chaenogobius annularis, assembly GCA_015082035.1. Taxonomy (NCBI): domain Eukaryota; kingdom Metazoa; phylum Chordata; class Actinopteri; order Gobiiformes; family Gobiidae; genus Chaenogobius; species Chaenogobius annularis. The sequence goes on along the minus strand of BJKM01000708.1, from coordinate 216,527 downwards.
GACATAAATCATTACTCCACCGCCTTTTTTGTTGACTCTGTCTCTTCTGTAATGTTTATAATTAGGTATCGTATAGACTCCTGCAGGTGTATATTCATATTAACCATGTTTCGCTAAGACCCAGGTAATCAAGATTAGAGTCACTTAGAATTTTTTTCTAATTGTTCAGTTTTTGAAGGCAGACTTCTAATATTAATGTGTGACCTCCAAAAATCCCTTTTGGCTTTACCTTCTGGTCCCAGAGAACCTTACCGTGGTTAACCGTCCGAAAAAGTTTGAAAAAGTTGCTAATCCCGGTCCGGCTAATGGTCGTGGAGGCTCCGGTGCTAGCTCAGGGCCTGCTAAAGCTAACCCTGGGGCCACCGATGGTCTCGTAAGCTCCGGTGTCCGCTCCGGAGCTAGCCCAGGGGCCGCCGATGGTCGTACGGGCTCCGGTGTCTGCTCCCGCACAGGGCGCCGCTGATGGTTCGCGTTAGCTCCGGTGCTAGCATAGGGGCCGCCGATGGTCGCACGGGCTCCGGTGTCCGCTCCAGCACAGGGCCCGCTGATGGTCGCGTTAGCTCCGGTGATAGCCCAGGGGCCATCGAAGGTCGTGCAGGCTCCGATGTCCACTCCGGTGCTCGCCCAGATCTCGCTGCTAGCCGCGTGGGCTCCAGTGCTAGCCCAGGGGCCGCCGAAGGTTGTGCAGGCTCCGGTGTCCGCACCGGTGTTAGTCCAGGGGCCGCCGATGGTCGTACGGGCTCCGGTGTCTGCTCCAGCACAGTGCCCGCTGATGAAGAGGAGAGCTCGTGGTGGAGGGGCACGCTGTGGTCGCTCGACAGGAACGCCAACACGGCCTGGTGGAAGACGAGCAGGGACAGCAGCACCAGCATGCTCTGTAACAACCCAGAGTTCAATGCCCAGAAGACAGTGGAGATGATCGTGGACTTCAGGAAAGGCACAGCCCCCCCAGACCCCCCTCATCCTTCTGCTTCCTTGGCCCCACCATCACCCAGGACCTCAAGTAGGAGCCCACCATCAGCTCCTTCATCAAGAAGGCCCAGCAGAGGATTGACTTCCTTTGGCAGTGGAGGAAAGCCAAGCTGCCAGCACAGATCATGGTGCAGTTTTACACGGCCATCACTGAGTCCATCCTCTTCTCCATCACTGTGTGGTACGCTGGAGCCACAGCCAGGGACAAACAGAGACTACAGCACATTGTGCGCTCTGCTGAGAAGGTGATCGGCTGCAGACTTCCATCTTTGCAGGACCTGTACATCACCAGGACTCTGGGACGAGCAAGTCAGATCACAGCATTGACTATTTGAACTACTCCCCTCAGGCTACCACTTTAACTAATTATCTAATTTAACCAATCACTCACTGCACTGCCACTTTCTGCACTACATCTGTAAATTTAACTGTAAATAGTTGTGTACAATTAAGCCTATCTTTTTATCCCATAGTAAATTTTAATTGTTTTCTTAAATGTATGCACTTTTTGATTTCATATATATTGTTTTTATTATTGTTCATTGTTGTATGTTGCACCTTAATGCCGAAAAAAGTTCCTATGTTGTTCATTGACAATGGCTATAAACCTTTTCTGATTCTGACATTTGACCAAACCAGCAATTTCCCTATATGACATTTCTTCAAAAAATTGGTCTGATGTCTGGACAGAAACAAAATATATGAAAAAACTGAATTGCTATCTTTTTGGGGACCCCCTTTGTCCTTTAGAAAGACCTACCCATTTAAGGGGCAAACGGAATCACAAAAATATTTTGGTGTGGTCCTACAAAGAGATCTATCAACAATAGAGGAGAAGAAGCATTTACGGTTGGTATGGTGGCAACTGATGCGATTGAGGGAATATTTAATGACTAACACGAGGTTGGCAAGATTGTGGGTAAGGAGACGTAAATTTCATCATGATAACAAGGTAAGGATTTTTTATAATAAAATGTAAGACAAAGAAAAAGCAGGCAAAAGTACTGGCTTTGAAAATATTTAAACGTTGGTCTGTCAGATGCTTTGAACTGGATGGAGTTAAGAGGATAAAGGGTGTCGTCAGCGGCATTCCACTCTCATTTAATGAAAATGAGTTCCTCAATGTTGATGGTGTTTGTGGAGTACGGCGTGTGAAGCGTTTTGTGTATGGAACTAAGCAAGACAGCACATCAATCTGCCTAACATTTCGAGGTGAACTCCCCGAAAATATTCTTTTGGATTATATCTGCTATCACATAAGACCTTTTGAGCAACCTTCTTTAAGATGTTTCGCTTGCCAGAGGAAAAAAGAGATGTGCAAATTTTTGAAAGTATGAATGTAAATTTGAAGAGTGTAGAATACTCCGTGAGGTAGAGGTAGATTAATAATCTTAAAAAGGAAAATAAAATCTCGTATTCTGAAGCTGTGAAGAGGGTCAAGACAACGTGTGAGTGGATGGGGAAAGAATAAAGAAAGAATACATCTGGAGAAAAAAAAATTCTTGGCATTTATTACTATGTTTCCTAATTGCTCTGTTGGCCTGAATAAGAAGTCGGACAGAATTGACATGGTCCTTGATGCTGCCAAAAGATTCCTAAAGGTGGATGATATTACTGGGGAAAATCTTGGCAACATGCTTACGGAACGCTTTTGCGACCAGAACTGATATAAAGAACTACATATATAGTGTTTTTTTTTGCTTTTGTGGTATATGAACAGTTGGCCCCAACGTAAATCAAGAAGGAAATTGTTTACCTACTGCTATCCTAACACTGTGGGGCCTCAACATCTGGTAAAAGCGTTAGGAGAGGTCAAAGGGCAGGCCAAATAAGGATGTGTCTTTAGTGTAAACAAGTTTGGCTTCAGCTATAAAGACTCATGCAAAACTGAGATTCGGGGAGAACTCCATTTCTGGCACCGAGGAGCTCCCAGGCAATGTCGACGTGTCTGTATTGATGCTGTTTCTGTGAATAAACATCTTTTGAAAGACAGAAGCTAGTATCAGCGAGTTTTCTTCTGCTACTCAACCACCTCGAACAAAACGTTGAGAAACCACACTTTTCTTTTTCACTCATTGTTAGTAAGAGCACTTAGAACTATTATATTCGCTACAGCAAGTGGCGTTAATGCACTTTGAAGAAGAAGAATGGTGAGGGCAGCATTACGACTGCCGGAAACTATTAGAAGAAGAAGGGGCTTAAATCTGCACTGTCCGGTTCTGTAGATTCACCCTACTCGGAGTTGAACACTTGGCATCAGAGCACTGCGCGCTGTGGCCGCTAGTTGTCGTGTGTGCAGCACCTCCTCGCACACTGCTTAGTAGTCACGGCAGAGGAAGAGCGTGCGGCTCCCAAAGCTTCGACTGAGGTAAGCTAACAAAGCTAACAATACAACATGCTCAAAACAAGCTCCTAACTCTTAATCAAGGCGCAAACAAACGCCCGGCACAAACTGGTGGTCCGCTTTAAACAATCGAGGCACCTCAAAGCCCGTCAAACCAAACCAGAGGAGTTTAGAGCGCTTATCAGACAATCGCAGCTAACATTTATCACTTTACCCTAGCCTTTCTGGAGCCGTCTAGGGGCGCAGCTTAACCGTCTTTAGCTGACAAAATAAAGCCTTGCTCACGGACAAGAGCAGGACAGGAGGGACCGAGGAGGGACGCGGAGTTCCACAGTGCGGCTTCTATTTGAGGTAAAAGGAAGTGGAACATGTCTGACATGTAGATTTGGATGCTAAACTTTGACAGTTGAGTTCCCCAGCTCCAGTGTAAGGTATAAGTGGTCAAGGTGCTCTCGTTTTTATTACTCCTAGCTAACATTATCTTGTCAGTGTTGTTGAGTGTTTCTTGACATGAGCCGTGTGTTTAAGCCCATCAGAGCCGTGCTGCTGGGGATCCGTTTTAAATGAGCCCAGTCTGTCTTCCAGTCAAATCCCAGCTCTACATGCTACCTACGGTTTAACACGTGAGTCTGGGACACGAGGGGCACTACATGGCACTACAGGGTTGCTCACCCCACGGACTGGCGTTTGTAACTTACAGCATTAAGTAGTCAAAGAAGGCCTTGAACTCTCAACGCAGTCTAATGGTGTTCCGCAAAAGACTCAGATATTGTGATTATGGGAAGTGTTGTTGTGTTGCTTTTAATGGCGGTTTGGCAGGCCGAAAGGTGCATTTACGTAGTGTAGTGGTACGTCTCCTGTAGTTGTACGTCTCCTGTTAGTAGTTTTTCGTCTTCAAAGTATGTAGTACGCTATACCGTAAAAAAATAAAAAGGAGAGAGAATACTGAATTTCTTGTATGTGATGTTTAAATCAACGTCAAATTGTTTTGATTCACTTGCCACGTATCTCACTGCAGAGCTGCCGTTATTGGGGAGTTATTGGGGAGTTACGTCAGAGCTCAGTTGGCATGCCGAGGCAGGAGTGCAGAGTGGAGAAGGGAGAGCAGGAATTTTAAGCAGAATAATGCTTTCATTAGAGTATGAATAAGCTTCAGAGTTTATATAGAACATGATTGCAAAGATATTCTTCCGCTGTGCTCTCGTCTCAAGCACGTACAAGTTTCGTGTTGTTTCGTGTTCATTTCTTAGAAAGGAAACTATTACTGAGATTTTGTATGAAAAAGATTCACTTATGTAATTGTAAAGCTGCCTTTCGCAACTTGTTGTATGCTTGTAATTATTATTATCAGAATAAGATATATAATAGGAACAAGAATAGTACTTTTTTTACTGCCTAGTTGGACTTAAAAGGCCATCACCTTCAATGCTTAAATAAGCATTTCATATTGTTTTTGTGATTTTTGTTGTTTTGTTTTTGTACTTCATTCAAAAAGTAGTGTTTTTAGTTTGGATATGTTTTTTTTTTTACTTTGGTATACTAATGTGAAGCTTAAACCAGGCAACTTCTTTGTTTATTTGTGGAGTAGAGTTGCTCCAATCAGGATATTTGGGCCGATCACCGATCATCTGAAATTTTGATCTGCCAATATCGACCACATTGACTTTGTGTAAAAACATTTTTCTCATGATGATAATGATGATGATAACAATAATAATAAATAAATGTGTATATATTACATAGACATATTTTATTATTTAACAAGGCTTTGATAATAGGAAGTTCGACCAAATCTATCTAGTTTATAGGATCAACAGAATTTCCTTGGCAATTTTAGGCACTAATGTGCTTCTGCTCATCAATTTATCGCGTGGGTTGAATGAATACTTTTGCAGTTCATGTCCGCGGCATGCAGCGTTGCATCTGGTGCAGCATGCAGCCAAACAGAGTGGATATGGCTCTGAACAGCTATTATTGTTTTAACTAAAAGACTAGGGAGAGCTCGTAGTTGCGTGTGTGTTTACAGAAACACATGGCCAGGAGCAGACGGTGGATACATTAGGACTTAAAGGACCACATCAGAGCGTGTTTTAACATAGAGCAGTGCTTTCCCTAGAATCTTTCAAAGGGATGGTAAATATATGGGCTTGCATTTTCCTCCAAGAATGGTTTAATGCATTCACCTTCATATTTTATTATGTATAGACGTGCAATATAAAGCAGGGAAGACAAAATCTGTTAATTAACTTGACGAGACCCATTCATACAGATGACTATTTTGAAAATAAAATAATAACTAGACTAAATATTAAAAGGTTGAGCTTATAATGACCTCACTTGAAGCTCTTTTTAACTATAATATTAGTTATTATAATGAGACAAGCTCCATGGTAATGCTGGGAGAAGGGGCTTGAGACTTGGAAAAAGTCAGCTTTCCTTTGGGTTGCGTCGACAACAAACTGAAGGACGGAAACAGCGTGAACAGGTAGGATTACGCTCAGAGCGTAATAGCAACTGTAGGCTTTGTGTATCTTTGTAGTGCTTCACATGTTTTTTGACCCGTGAGTCAGGTTTGGCCAAGAAAGTTTATTTCAATACGGCAGATTGCCGTATATTGTATGTGCGCACGCCGTGTCGCGTCTACGTTTACTTCCTCATTAAACTAATTTCTCCGTGAATATGAGTCTGATTGTAATAAAACACAGTGTTTTGAAGCTTAAACTATTGAAAACATGATGTGTCCCTTGGAAAGTGCTTCCGCTGACGTCTTCTTCTACAGCATGTCAAAACTTAATATATTTCCCACTTTGCTATCTCGCATGACATCTCGCCTTCATGTCGTCGTGTACTTTCTGTTTCACAACAGATTATTATGAACGCGGTCCTCCGTGTTGTTTCCATATGTATTGGCTGTTTAAAAGTATGACTGGGAGGCAGAGTTGTTGTATGGGGAGCGCGGGGGCTGCGGTGGGAGGCACGCGGCGCTAGATGCGGTCTCTAAACACCACATCACTCATGGATGTATTAGATTATCGGGTCGCACTTGTGAGTTTGGAACGCACCGCTCTCTCCACTGTTGCGATTTCGTCTGACCGGAACAAGCTCCGTGTGAAACAAAAGCGCCACAAGATGTTCCGTGCGCTCCGCGTGCCACTGATTCACGTGTTTTTAATTAAATATGTAAATTAAACGAATAATCGAGGCATTAAAATAATATTGGAAGCTTTTTTGTAATCTAATTATTCTATTTACTCGAGTAATCTCCGCCATTTTGTTAATATTTCATCCCAAATGTAACGACAGCTTAGTCATAACCTTTTGTAGTGGCTGTTGTGTGCCGGGGGATCCAGGCCTAATACGCTTCAGTGTCCAGGTTGTCCTAAAATAGTCCAACTTTGATTGAAATCTTGATTAAAGAAACATTTCTAGCAGATGCTCCCAGATAAAATAAAACATATGAAAAAAGTGGATGGATGGCACAAGTGAAGAATACTGGAGAAAAGTAGAGAATTGCCCACCCATGTAAGCGGTAAAAATCGTGTGACCTGCCGTAACCCAATCATCCAGCACCATAACACCTGTGCGTTCATAGACTTTCCTCCATACTGCACCCTGGTGGCTGGCTACATTTAATGTAGGTAAGGTACTTCCCAAACGTAACCCCAAGTGTGACCCAAATGAACCCCGATCAATAGTGACAAAATGGCTCCCACACCAAATGTCCCCAAACATTAGGCCCACAACTAAACTTGCAAAGTATATCTACGAAAGGAACTCCACACAGGAGGAAGAAAAGGGAGAGCATCTTTAGCACAGACCCACCAAGCCCTGCAAGGGATGTAGTGAAATTTTAAATAATATATTAATTTGCGAGGTAATGCAAAATCTTTGCAAGGTAATAGAAAAGCTTTGTGAAGGAACGCAATAGCTTTAACCCGTAAACAGCCGCCTATTTTGCCCTGTGCACAATAGTTGGACATACCCAAATGGCATTGCTTATTAAAAGAAGACACATGCTAACGTGATTTATCATTAGAAAGCTTAGGCCTTCTAGTTTCTGCAGATGTGCCTATGAACACTCTCAGGGCATGGAAAAAAATACATCCTTTTTTTATTCTCACCTGAATATTGTCAATTTGTAAAAGTCCTAAGCAAGACATACTTCACTGTAAAATTATGCTTATTCACTGTACTTGTTGACGACAATTGTGTAAAGTTTAAAATCTCTAGCAATAGGCATTTTGGTGCTGTTGACCTTTTTGAATCAAAAAATGTATTCGGAACAAGTTAGCTAAATATGTGCCAAACATTGCTCCTCTATGATCATAAATCAAACATTTTGATGTTTTGGAGACTACGAATTCATATTATAACTGCTAAGAAGAATGTATAACAGCTCCTAAGGGTTTTCGTTCTCATCAGATAAAGCCACACTCCGACTGATGGTTTTAGCTAATATTTATTGTCACAGTAAACTGGACAACACCAGCAAGTCACCATGAAAAACTAAAGAAAAGACATACATTTATCAAAACAAAACAAACCAAAATGTACAAAAATAAAGTTAAATTACCGTGTGAGCCTTTCTGACCAAACATTCAGGAGTGGTTAGTCCGTACTCTCCATTTTCGTTGATTTAGCAAGAGATAGTCTTTCCATGTGGTCCCTTTTCTCTTTTATGTGCCACGGGAAGCATGTGCGCACGTGAAATTATATATAAATAAAAAAAATCCCTTCTCGCCCTCCGTGGGTGGTCTCATCCCTTTTTCTAAGCTCGGGTCCTCTACCAGAGGCCTGTGAGCTTGAGGGTTCTGCGCAGTATCATTGCTGTTCCTAGTACTGCACTTTTCGGAACTGAGATGTCTGATGTTTTTCCAGGGATCTGCTGTAGCCACTCCTCCAGTTTGGGGGTCACTGCCCCGAGTGCTCCGATGACCATGGGCACTACTTTCGGCTTCACCCTCCACGCCTTCTCCAGCTCTTCTCTGAGCCCTTGGTATTTTTCCAGTTTCTCTTGTTCCTTTTTCCTGGTGTTGCCATCACTTGGTATTGCCACGTCAACCACAACGGCTTTCCTCTGCTGTTTATCCACCACCACAATGTCTGGTTGGTTTGCCATCACCATTCTGTCAGTCTGTATCTGGAAGTCCCTCAGGATCTTGGCTCGGTCATTCTCTACCACCTTTTGGGGTGTCTCCCACTTTGACCTTGGAGTTTCCAGTCTGCACAGATGTTCCTGTACACTATGCCAGCCACTTGGTTATGGCGCTCCATGTATGCTTTCCCTGCCAGCATCTTACACCTGCAGTTATGTGCTAGATTGTCTCAGGGGCCCCTTTGCACAACCTTCACCTTGGGTCTTGTCTGATGTGGTAGATCTGGGCCTCTATTGCTCTGGTGCTCAGGGCCTGTTCCTGTGCAGCCATGATGAGTGCCTCTGTGCTGTCCTTCAGACCGGCTCGCTCTAGCCATTGGAAGGACTTCTTGATATCAGCCACTGCGGTTATGTTCCGGTGGTACATCCCATGTAGGGGCTTGTCCTCCTATGATGGTCCCTCCTCCAGCACCTCATCCTCTGAATGTCTCAGGCAATGGGGAACACTGAGCACGTCATCTGTTGGGGCCTTGTCCTTGATGTACTTGTGGATGATAAGATTATATGATATGATATGTTTATTTTATTTTATTTTATCGGGTATAATACATATATCTAGCGAAATACACGTCCAAAAGGCTAAATAGATCAGTACCAAGAAAAAGAAGAAAAAAAAAATACCAAGAAAAATACCAGTGGATATTGTTTTTCTGTGGATTATTACGGACAGAATGAGTACAGCTACTGATGGATTGAACCTTGTTGAGTCCGTCAGGTAATTGCTTGTTGGGGCTTATTATTCCATGCAAATCAATGACATTTTTGTTTTGTTGAGATAATCTTTAAAATGATGTATAGCTGACGAAGAAAATAAGAGTGGTGATAAAATAGAACGTCTTAAGTCCAGTTTCATACCATGCGTGATATGGTTGGTGTGAACAATTTAAAAGGGAAGGCAAATTATAACTGAAACTGTATAACAAATTATAACTGCACTACAACTGCACTACAACTTTAAACATAACTGTAAACTTGTGTACATAGAAATGCCTATTTTTATTTTTATTGTATAGTAATTTTAAATTGTTTCTTAATGCATGCCCTTTTTTGATTGAATATATGTTGTTTTATTATTGCTCAGTGTTTTATGTTGCACCTTAAGGCCGAGACAAGTTCCTATGTTTGTGAATTTTGTTCATTGACAATGGCAATAAACTCATTCTGATTCTGATTCTGATAACTGAACTGAAACAGATGGCTTTATAAAATGCCCCCTAAAGAGCTGAGTGGGATCACGCGAGCTGACAGAAGCAAATCCGAATATATTTGCTTTTTGTCCATGCGCTCCTCGCGGAGCGACCCTACTTAAATTCAATAAAGAATGTGCATATTTGTGTCAGAGATATTCTATCTATTGTGAAGGTTAGCCATGTAAATAAGCATCAGAGCAGGACTTCAGTTTTTACAGGGCGGTGAGCCTCTCTGCTGCAGAGCCTCACCGGGGGTCGAGGGCAGGTTTTAAAGAATTGCAGCTCACTGCGCAGTAATGCAAATCAAACATATGAGGCTAAATATGCTTCTAATTTAGCATTTCCAAGTCGGAAACATAAAAGGCTGTATGTAGTCTTTTTTTGCAAGAGTTGTTTTGTCTGTGGGCTAAGACCCGTCTCTTAAAAAGTGCTGGATTGTGGTCATGGCTGATTAGCGCAGTGAAACGCACCTGAAACAGACTGCATGCTCCCACAGTGGCCGAGCTGCCTTGCAGTGAGACGGCACAAGGCGCAAGCGGAGAGAGAAGCAACTGAGGCTGATTTCTCTTTTCCTTTCTATGGTAAAGTCTAGCAGACTACAGCCCATAGAAAAGGTTTACCTATGCCAAAGCTGCTGAATATGTTCATCTTCACCATCTCTGTTGGCTAGTTTGGTCAGCCGCAAGACTTTTTGAAAGAGGAAAAAAGTGTTTATTCACTGTAAATCTTAGCTAGTCTTCCTTTTGATGTTTAATCAATGCATGATAGGCCTGTGGTGTTGCTCAAGTAATCAAAATTGATCAATAAAAGCATTTTTGTACTTATTTTGACTGAAGGCCGCTTCACTGCATAAGCCTCGTACTTAAAAAAAAAATAAGGCCTGGTGTGTATTTTGGGTTGACCTGCAGCTCCAGCTGTGACCTGGGGCGTGCGGCTGCGCAGCACTTTGTCTGTAAGGATGTCAAGATAAACCGGTTTTCAATAACTGCAAATATTTATGGCCATGGTAGGTTGGGTTTTTTGGAATCCATGGTACACTGCAGAAATGACTCCAGGCGCAATGCGTGTCACGACGTCGTCGGACAGAGCCACTCAGTGCGAGTCACTGAATGCACATGAACGAGAGAAAGAGGAGAAGAAGTGGAGAGCCTGCAAACGCTGTTTTATTCTTCACAAGGCTGTTAGTTGTTGCTGTGAGTCAAAGAAAATATGACTCTCAAAGACTCAAGCCCCTCCCTGAGCGTTATCATGAAGCTCATCTCACTAATAACTGATATAATTCTTAAAAGAGCTACAATGATGGCCCAATAAACTTACATTGGTATTATTTAATCCATTTGTGGACATATTTTATTTGTATAATAATCGGCTGTATTAAATGGTATGCAGGTTAATTGTTATAATTAACATATATAATAAGTTGAAAATTACAGGAAGTAGAGTTCTACAACAGAATACCTCCACCTATGTCATCAAAAAGCGCCATTCCATCAAAAATGCAGAGATGATTTTCATGCAGCTTACACCTTTTTTTTTTATGACAATCATTTAACAAAATAAGCGTGACCAGTGTAATTATAGATTAGATGAGATCACCTTTATTTGTCCCACGATGCGGAAATTCCAGTGTTGCAACAAAGGGTACCGAAACAAATTAGGTAGTTTAATGATATAATGATAATTATTATTTGTATATGACGGTGTAATACCTCATTCGTCCAGGAGTGTTCCATTGTAGAAAAAGATTCAGTTGTAGTCATCTGGACTCTTTTTAGAAAAAACAACATTTTTTTTTTTTTTGGACTAGTTTTTTCTAAAACAGAGTCCAGATGACTATAACAGAATCTTTTTCTACAATTATTTGTATAATAAAGATTACTCGAGTAAATCGAATAATTCGATTACAAAAAAGCTTTGACTCTTATTTTATTGCCTCAATAATTCGTTTAATTCACATACTTGATTAAAACACGTGAATCTGGCGCACGACTTTAGTTTCACACGGAGCTTGTTCCGCTCTGACAAAGGCGCATCAAGGAAGAGGGCGGCGCGTTTTAAACTCACGAGTGCGACTGGGAAGAGTTTTGATGTGTGAAAGAACCATGGATCTATTATAATAATCCAGAGCTGCAACTCTAAATACCGCATCTAGCTCCGCGCGCCGCCCACCCAAGCCCCCCTTTCACTGAAGTGATATGTTGCTGTTTTGGGGGACATACTTATGTGAAATTAAGAATAAAATGTGTTATTTTAAGCAGAAATTCCTTATTTTGTATTTTACTACAAACTATAACGTTTAAACAATGATTTAATATGCTTTTAAATGGTTTACTTGAATGTACCAAAAAAATTTGATAGATTGCTAGATTACTAAAATAATCGATAGTTGCAGCCCTAGTATACAGTGTACAATATAATAATTATTTGTCAAATCATAACTGTTGTATGATTTTAAATTGATTTTTTGACCTTATTTACCATCTGGTTGCAGTAGTGGAATTACCGCTACCTATATTACATGGCCATATTTGCGGGCCATGTAAAACCAGGAAGTGACATAAACGGCACCAAAATGTCCAAATTGGTAAAATCTTTAAATATAATCATATTCCATCTGTTTTACTGAAAAGATAAGAAGTCTAAAATAATACAATATCAATGTTTCCTTTCTATTTGCCAATTTTGTGATTAATCGTAAAATTAATATTTACCCTCATGATAATCGTGGCTCTAAAATTTTATTACGTGACCTCCCTTGTTGTCCGCAAACTCCCATCTGCTGAAGTAGAATGAAACGAGCCCGGTGCCTCCTTGCGTGAGGCTCTTTGCTTGCCGTTCTGCTCCAAAAATACTTGTGCAGTGTGTTTCGGGTGTGAAGGTGGGGCACCTCACCGAGACGTGATCATCTGATGCTGCACTCAGGTTTAATTCCTCGAGGCATTCAATCTGACTCAAATATGGACAAGGAAGTTCCCTCGTCCTTTGCAAAGGTTTTGCGTTCCTTCGCCTTGTGCGCAGGTTCTTCAGCACAGTGTGAACTGCCCAAGTAGCAGAGCGGACTGAACCATTCTGAGTAGAGGTCGACGGATGTGTTTTTTCTATAGCCGATGACATGCCGAGCAGTAATGCAAAGTATTGCATTTTTAAATACGTGAACATTTATTTTAACCATACAATTTAAAGTTGACACATGAATGTATTTTATGCAGAGGTAGTTAACAGAACAAAGAAAGTAGTTATCTGATGTAAGTTTCACATTAGTATACCAAAGTAAAAAAACAAACAAACTATAAATAACAAAAATCACAAAAAACAATATTGAATGTTTATTTTAGCTTCTTGGAATATTTGAAGATGATGGTGATTCCACATGTTTGATTCCCCACATCAGCACCCATGCTCACAAATTTTTTACAGCTAATACACTTTGCTGCAAGTCGGTATAATCCCTCATTTGTCCAGAAGAGTTCCATGTAGAAGAGTAGTCTCAAGTGAAACTGCAAACGGCCATCGTCAGGAGATCCCGCCCGGTGGGCAGGGCTTACTCAGAGTCGAATAAATATCTGAGCTCCCAGACTCTCGAGAGTCGAAATGTCTTGTTTTTCTAAAAACAGTGTCCAGTCGGCTACAACTGAATCTTTTTCTACAATTACACTTTGCTCACCCTGGTGTAAGCTGGTGAAGTTGTCCCATATTGGATTTTTTGTGCAGCCATTGCCTTAAAGAAATAATCAATGTCAATGGTAATTATTGACAAAAACAAACTCTTTCCCTTTTAAAGCGAATACTAACGAGGCTGTAAAATGTTTATACATTTAATGATTTTTATTTATATTTTTTACATATTTTATTCTCAAAATATTAATTAACAGTAGGGCTGCAGCGATTGATTATTTTAGTTATCGCTTAATCTATCGATTCTTTTCTTCGATTATTCGAGTAGGAGATGGAGGGAATACACTTTTCGGGGGAGGGACCGGGCTGTAGGGGGGGCGATAGGTAACAGAGGAACATGAGGAGGAAGGAAACCACCTCCGCCGATGCCTTCGTGTCCAGGCACGTTCCCAAACTCGTCAGCAGGGGAGCTGAGGCCGGGGGGTAAATTGCACCGCTGTTCATGTTCACGCACGGGCACAGAGGGTCTTCAGCTGAGTCCGGACTGAACCAGGTCCGAACCAGGTCCGAACCAGGTCCGAACCAGGACTCAATTTTTATTCTAAAATAAGGGTATTTTGTGTTCTAACTCAACATTAAAAAATAGAGGTGATCCTTATTTGGGGTGGGGAAAAAAGGAAAGCTTAATAGAGCATATGTGGCTATGTGTAGACTGTAGGCTATAATATGATTATCCTAATTAGAGTAAAATTAGCCATCGCACTTTTCCATTCTGTGAATTTCCTGTTTTATTTAGATTATTTCTCTGTGTCTTTCTGAACCTATCCATTCCGTGTGTCATCCTTGTGTCCGTGTCGCCTCCTCTTGTAACAGCAACAGTCTCTCTTCCTCAAGTGGCCAGTTTACATTCAAAGTCTTGGGGCGTGATTCCTGCGTTGAAAAGTTGGACAAAGCTGAACTTTTTTGCGGCAGACGCGATGGTCAGACATTACGCTCCATTGACGTACCTACGCACTACCCGAAAGATGGTGACATACCTCCGCACTACCTGGAAGAAGGACCAAAGCAAACTCTGGGACATATAAAAAAAAAATCAGTCAGACGCAGCTCTTGGAGCAAATAATGATATTCACTAAACTCTGCTCACCTCTGAAGTATCTGGGGGACCCAGACAAGCCGCCGAGCTGATCGCCTCTGTTTTTGGACTTTGTAAAGTAAATACACCAAAGCCATTCTCTTAAACTGAACTGCCGTAGGATACAACTCCTTCACTGTGGCGTTCGCCGCCTCGGCCGTGCGTCTGCTGCGGAGAGTTTATTTTTTGGCCGCGCGGCCAGGGAGGCTGCCTTCAAATGTACAGGCGGCCAATTTCTGCAGCCAGTGCAAATTTGGCCGCCGCGGTTTGAACGCGCCTTCAGACTCTGTATCAGACACTCGGCATGTTCTTCTTAAAACCACTCACACTAAAATTATTTGGAGGAAGCATGTCTAAACGTATCATTTAGTAGGAAAACTAGTCAAATCATGAAAAATCATGATAAAAACAGTGCTTTTCTCACGGGTCGCGAGTGAATTGGTCACGCATATTTTTAATGATTTGAAGTTGAAATTTTGAAGTTTTGTCTCAAACTTTTCTAGCGGTTTTAAAAGCCTGTAACTTTGTCATTTCTGGGTCTTTTGACTCAAGACAGGCTGTAAACTTTAATCCAATTAACTCCTATAGTCTGTTAGAATAGGAGCCAAAATTCTCTGTCCACGGAGTAGTTTCTTTTTTGTTTTCTTCTTGTTTCTGAAGGGGCGGCAGAGCCAACTCTCATTACCAAGGTTTAACATCAGTGGTTTTGGACTGAAAGCGATATTACTCAATGACCGGAATATCTGCCAATACCGATACTGGGCCGGTATATTGATGCACCCCTAATAATTGCCCTCCAACATTTTCTGTCAGCCCACCCAAGTTCAGTGACACTGACTACTAACATTTGTGTTCTCAGATAAAGCATGGCAATGCCGGGCCAGAGCCCCTGCCCATCTATGAGTAACCACACCAAGGAGAGGGTCAACATGGCCAAAGTGACGCTGGAGAACTTCTACAGCAACCTGATTGCCCAACACGAGGAGAGGGAGATGAGGTAGGACTGCACACAGGAAACGGAGCCTGTTCTTGGTCTCAACAGGCATTTTCACACATAACAATAACAAGAGCTGAGTCCCAAAATCCCCCAGTCAGTGAAACTACCCAGTCTCCCTTACTCACAATCACACAGTGATGATGGTTGAGAGTGGGTCTATCTGGTTAACTGTACTGTGTGGAGCATTTGAATATTTAATTAGCAACATTGTGTATCTTTCTGGAGGTGAATAGTCACCCACATGATTCCATAGAAATAGAACGTTAAAACCATACTTAAGAACATTCTCCATGGCGATAAATCCGTTTTATATAAATTGGAATATATCGCTAAATTCGCTAACTTTTCCATTGAAACAAGCAGGAGACCCTCCCCCAGGCCATGCGAGAGTCAATTTTGTGGAGATGTGAGCCCGTTCACAATGAGGACAATATTGTCATAATTTTTTATGCAATAATAATTTCCAAAATAAAAAACTTTAATTTTTGTCAATTGCATGGGGAAATGGTTAAATAGGGGCTTTTAAATTGGGTTTGGAAAAGAACCTTCTTTTATGGGATAGATTTGAACCCCCAACACATATAAGATTACACTGTAAAATCCAATGTATTTTTACACCTTAAGAACCAGAAGGCACTCTTTTGGTAATCAGAGCTATTCCTCCTCGTTTCTTGCTCTGGACATCATTCTCTTCTTTCATTGGATCTTATTTGATAGAAGCTGACCTCTGCAGAATGGATTTGACTCCTAGGACTTACGCCTGTTAGCTATGGTCCACTAAAACTACAGATTGAAATCAACATGTTCAGAAGGACTCTTAAACTGTGGTTAAAGTCAGACCATAGCTGTTCACATAGTGTTTGAAATGTGCCTTGTTTCTCTTTAGTGTAGTATTTTTAACAATCTATTTTTAAGCCCCCGATGGACAGGTGTTGAAATTTGAGACTTGTGCTATAACACAATGCATCAGGTGTCAACTAATGTAATTGTTATGTCCATATAAAAAAACATTTTAAAACAAATGCATGCCTTGTTCTTTGATTTTGGTCTAGTCTAGTGCTCAGTCCACAGGTAGAGACTTTAGTGTAATATCTGTGTTTATGTATTTGAATTTGTATCAGGCTTGTAAAAAGAATTAAAAGAAAACGTGGACATTGAAAACCCAGAATCCCATTCCCTTCTGTCTCCTGTCTCTGTGCCCATTGTCACAGTATGCTTATTATCCCATGTGTTTGCAGACAGCAGAAGCTGGAGAAGGTGATGGACCAGGAGGGGCTGGCTGATGAAGAGGTCAGTCACAGTTCTGCGCTGGAACTGCATTAGCTAATCCTCAGAGGAGAGTGTGCTCTATATTATAGGATCAGACACTGTGCTCTACTTAACCGGTGGGTGGATATTTTTCACATTATGGAGACTAAAAGTGTTCAGAATCACAAAGAGTGTGTATACCAAATTTAATTTGTTTACAACAAACACATTTTTGTTGTCCCTTTTCTTCCTCCATTTTTTAAGGATGTTTTGGCCCGTAGGATTTATTAGACAGGACAGCTGGGCACGAAATGGGGATGAGAGAGAAGGTAGGACATGCAGAAAACTGTCGGGATTCGAACTCTCAACACTGCGGCTGGCTGCAAGTGGAGCATGGCATGTGTGCTGCTGCCTTAACCACTCCACCACCGGGAAACACTGTTGTTCTGGCATTTTCTATTAAATCAGCACAGAACATAAAACAAAACTTGTACTCGCATGAGACGAGAAATCTCCGTATATTTGTGCCCCAAAGAAGTGATTCACTTCAGGAAGTTGAAGAAAGCGACGGGCTAGGCCACGATGAGGCGTGACCATGGGTGCTGGAAGTAGTACCGAAAACGGGCATCGATATCCATCCCGCAGGGCCCCCCCGCCACGCTACCCCTGCTTCTTCAGGCCAGGGCTGAGTGGCCACATCCGCACCCCAAAAACGTCCCAAATCAGGTGTTTTAACGCGGCGGGCTCTGGGTTTTCACCGTTGCGACCTGTTGTGCGTAAAGAACTACGGCACAGGCAGAAAACCTCCTCCTCCTCTGCCATCGTTGTCCTGTGGAGAGGCCATGCACCATGCGAAGGTGAACTGGCTGGAGAGTGGCCGCAGACGGAGGCTCAGCAGCGGGTTGTGAAGTAGACGTGTAGCCAAGGCAGAGCTGCTGATGTTGCGGAGGTGCAGGGGAAGCTGCCGCTGCTGCCGCTTTAGATCCAGGGTGCCACAATGAACATGACAGAGTGAAGCTTCTGTGAGCTCTGACTGTGTACACACTAATGTGACTGTGAATACAAATGCGATGCACTCATTTGATTCTCTCTGAGCTGGTGGGCGCCTCTTGTGCTCAAAGGGCAAGAGGAAAGGGGAAAAACCAAGTCCAGAACGCTCTCAGCCTGTGGATACCCTGCTTGGGCTCTTAATAAAGTAAAGAGAACCAAAAAGGGAAATAGAACAAAGAAAAAAGGGGGTCTCTATCCCTTATGTCTCGGGGCTGTCTGAAAAACTTTTTTAGACACCTGGTTCACCCGAAGGACAAGATGCCTACGCAGAAACAGAGCAATGTAGTGTATTCTATCCAATGCAGTGAAGAAAGTTGTAAAGAGTGGTACATAGGTGAGACTAAACAGCCACTTCACAAGAGGTTTTATCAGCATAGAAGACACGCAAATTCAGGACCCCAGAGTGCTGTGCATCTTCATCTTAAAGCCACAAACCACTCTATTGAAGACAGTGAGATAAAGATTCTAAGCAGGGAGAAAAGATGGTTTGAAAGAGGGGTTAAGGAGGCAATCTTTGTTAAAAAAGAGAATCCTTCCTTAAATCGTAATGTAGGTTCAAGTTTCAACCTTCCTGTTGTTTATAATGGTTTGTTGAAACCGTTCAGACGCCCGGGGCATTCTGATTCTAATCAGGTACGCGGTGCGGAGAGAGTGAAAGTCAGTGTACAATAGGATGTAAAATGGCCATCTCAGGGCTGTTAGTTTCAAGTGAAACCAAAAAACTCCCTTTAGCAGGAGGTCCCACCCTGTGGGCAGGGCTAACACAAAGGAAGATGTAAAACCTGAGTTCCCAGACTTGTTTCACTGATTGAGAATGACTCTTGGATGAGAGCCGAAACGTTCTGTTTTTCTAAAACAGTCCAGATGACTACAACTGAATCTTTTTCTACAATGGAACACTCCTGGACGAATGAGGGATTACACCGACAGGCCTGTCATTCCCGGAATGATATTTGAGGAGCTGCTATTAAGCCCTTACTTCCTGCTTTCGAAGAGTGCAGACGTTTTCCTGCTAGCTCCTGCTTGCTGTAGCTGCGTTCCTTATTTATTTTGCTTTTTAATCATTTTTTGTCTTCCAAACATTTTTAATTTAACTAAAACCAAGGATTTTAAGAACATTTTTAGAGTTTTAATAACAAATCTGACGAGCCAGCGACATGTCAGGGAGAAGGGAAATAAACTCTTGTGAACGCTGTTGGAAATATCAACAAGAAATTCATGACCTACAAGCACGGATATTCGCTTTGGAATCTGAAAAAGGACTGCAAGATACAATTCCAGTGTCATCCACTGGAATTAAGTCCACATTTTTTACAAGAAAAACGGCTACTTTCAACCTAAACCGGACTGAGACTGTGTCGTTCCCAAAACTTTCTAAAGACCAAGCCTGGCACAATTTCGGTGCAAAGCCTAAGCGATACAAAGATAATGTAACGTCACCTAAAATACATTTTACAAACTGATTTTTACCACTTTCAAAGACTGGAAAAATGGGAGACATGATGTGGCGAAAAGGCAGACAGAGAGAATCTGTGCCAAACGTCAAGGTTGTCTTGATTGGGGATGGTGCGATAAGTCACGTGATGCATGAAAAAATTAAAACACTTTTCCCAGCGCCACTATCACTGAGATTACGTCACGCATTTCTGACGTTTTGGCCACATATCAAGGAGCTAAACAGCTGATTGTGCACGTGGGTGCAGTGGACATACAACTCGAACAGACTGAAGTTTTGAAAAGAGACTTCTTGGAATTATTCAACGTGCTTGATAAAATGGAAATCAAAACATTCATAAGTGGACCTCTTCCAAACATCGACAGGAAGATAAACAAGTTTAGCCGGCTGCTTCAGCTGAACACATGGCTGTCCAGAGGGTGTGCACCAAGAGGATTGCACTACATTGAGAACTTCTATCTATTTTGGAAACGAGAGGACCTGTTTAGGAGAAATGGCCCACACCTATGCAGAGGTGGAGTGAGGGTGCTGACAGAGAACCACCTCCACGCTCTGAGGCGTTGGACTGGGCCTGGACAGGGTCCTGAGCAGATAGTTAGAGAAGAGAGGAATGAGAGAAGAATTCCTGCTCCATCAGCCAAAGACCGAGCCAATGTTTCAACATCAGCAGCACCACACAACCTCCACCAAAGGATTTATTAGCAGCCGCTCCACCACCACCAGAATAAGGATTCCACTGCAGCTGCTCCACGATCACCTCCACCGCCTCAAGCGAAGGACTTATCAGCAGTAGCACCACAACAATCTTCACCGCGGCCAGCACAGGAGTCATTTCAGTTCTTTCCCGCACGGTCCTCATCAAAGACCTTGCGCCCCATCTCTAATTTACCTTTTATATCCAAAATTCTTGAAAAAGTAGTCGCCTCTCAACTTCACACCCATCTCATTTCAAACAGTCTCTATGAACATTTTCAATCTGGTTTCCGTCCACTTCACAGCACTGAAACTGCACTTCTTAAAATCACAAATGATCTCCTCATAGCTTCTGACTCTAATTTACTATCTATTCTCATCCTCCTCGATCTAACAGCAGCATTTGACACCATCTCACACAGCACTCTCATCCATAGGCTTAAATCTATTGGCATCTCCCACATTCCTCTCTCTTGGTTCACTTCCTATCTCTCCGATCGCAGTCAATTCATACAACTGAAATCCCACCAATCCAACCCTTCCCTGTCCCAGCTGGTGTGCCCCAGGGCTCTGTCCTGGGTCCCCTTCTTTTCATCATCTACATTCTCCCTCTTGGTTCCATCTTCCGTAAACACAACATTCATTTCCATTGCTACGCGGATGACACCCAGCTCTACCTCTCCTCTAAACCCACTGCATCACTTCCACCAGCCTCTCTTACCCTCTGTCTGCAGGAAATCAATTCCTGGTTCTCTTCAAATCTCCTCAAACTCAACAGCTCTAAAACCGAAGTCCTACTGGTAGGCACCCCTTCCACTCTCTCAAAATCAAACAGTTTCACAATTTCTATCAATGACTTCCACTGTCCTCCCTCAAGTCAAGAGTCTGGGTGTCATCCTCGACAGCACCCTTTCTTTCCACTCCCACATCAACAACATCACTCGTTCTTCTGCCTACTTCCACCTTCGCAACATCTCTCGTCTCCGTCCTTCTCTCACTCCTCACACCACAGCCATACTTGTCCATAGTCTAGTCACCTCCAGGATCGATTATTGTAACTCTCTCCTCTTTGGTCTCCCCAATAAATCCCTCCAGAAACTGCAGCTTCTCCAAAACTCTGCAGCCCGCATTATCACCAGGACGCCTCCCGCCATCACATCACCCCATCCTTCAACAACTTCACTGGCTCCCCATATAAACAACGGATTCACTTCAAAATTATCCTAAATACTTTCAAAGCTATCCATAACCTGGCTCCACCGTACATCTCTGACCTCCTCCACATCTCCACTCCCTCTCGCTCCTCAGGTCCTCCTCCTCTCTCCAGCTCTCTGTCCCCTCTTTCCGTCTTATTTCAATGGGGGGCAGAGCCTTCAGCCGCTCTGCTCCTCAGCTTTGGAACTCTCTCCCTCCTGACCTCCGCAACATAGACACCCTTCCACTTTTCAAATCCAGACTCAAAACTCACCTGTTCAGACAATCCTACACCACATAACTCAGTCGCTCCAACACCATCATCCAGTTCTGTACTGTGGGTTTTATTCTGTTGTTTTATTCTGTTGTTTTGTTCTCTTGTACAGTGTCCTTGGGTGTTCTGAAAGGCGCTTTTAAATAAAATGTATTAGTATTATTATTATTATTATTATTATTATTATTATTATTATCATCTGTGACAGGCCCGGCAGCATCCTGCAATCGCCCCTGCCCTCAGAGCATCCCTGGATCCCCCCTGCATCATCTACTCCCACTACAGATTTCTCACGCTCCTTTCCGTCTCTCCACCTCACCCAGGGGCCTTCCCAGCCATCTTGAATACCTGATCAAATCAAGCATTAAGATGGCTCCACTCACGCCCAATATAATAATAATAAACAAGAGTTCTAACGATGATGAATTCTCCCCTGACTACTGCTGTACAGACAAAAACCGCCCCACCTAAACCCCCCCGCCTTTCACCTGGTCCCAAACTCTCACCGGCTCCCGCTACAACCATTAATTTCTGTAGTCACATCACAAAGACGGGAAAACAAAATGCGAGTCAGGCTGCCCAATCTGAGAAATTTGAATCATATCCTCTGCAAAAAGAGAACGCCCAGTCCCACTGAAACTAGTCTGAAACTTGCTGTGCTAAATGTCAGGTCCTTTTATTTCTTCTTATAATCTTGATTTTATGTTTTTAACTGAAACATGGCTTGACAAAAACACAGGAAATTTTGTTCTAATAGAATCTGCTCCACCCAACTTTAAGTTTGAATCTGAAACACGAGAAAACAAAAAAGGGAGGTGGTGTGTGTGCTTTTGTTATAGATGAAATAGTTACCCACAGGTTGTCCTTTGGGGTGTTTTCAACATTTGAGAACAATTGAGCAAAAACGGTCTCCATCCATTCTCTTTAGTGTTTTTATACAAGCTTCCCCAGCACTGCCGACGGTTTATTGAAGATTTTACTGAGATGCTTTCAGTTGTATGCACAGACGTTGATGGTTTGGTCGTAACAGGTGATTTCAACGTTCATGTTGATCATTTTTGTGACAGAAACGCGAAAGAGCTTCATGCTGTCCTTGAAACTTTCGATCTTAGCACGTTAGTGGCTCCACCCACAGCAGAGGGCACACTCTAGATCTTCTAATTACAAAAGGGGTTGATATTTCAAATTTTTCAATGTGGTCGATGTTGCTCTGTCTGATCATTTCTGTGCCTTCTTTGACCTTTGACCGTGTCAAAAATAAGCAGAAGGTGCCATGGAGAAATGATGATTTGGTCAGAGCACAGAAAAGGCAGTGCCGCCGAGCCGAACAAAATGGCGCAAGTCATATCTCCAGGTTCAAAAGGAGATTTATAGATAGAAGTTGTACATGTACAATCCCAATTTATGTAGAACTTGGGCAGGATTTTTTTCTGAATTAATTGGAAGCTGGAGTAACCACTCACGTGTCCTGTTTGCCACAGTAAACAGATTAACAAACCCTTCAGCTCAGCTGCCGTTAGAACTCATTTCCACATCCAAGTGTAATGAGTTTGCATTATTCTTTAATGACAAAGTTCAGGGCATTAAAAATGCTATAAATTCTACAATCCCAAAAATAACCCCAAAACCACCTACAAACTACAAAAAAGAGCTGATTCACTTTGCACCTGTTATTGACAAAACTGTCCAGGAGATAGTCACCAGTCTGAGTTAATATACATGCCGCCTCAATGTCTTACCCACCAGATTTCTAAAGTCTGTGCTGAACAGTTTGTTTGCACCACTCACTCGCATAGTTAACATGTCGCTTCAATCGGGAACATATCCAATGTCTTTGAAAATTGCGGTCATAAAGCCTCTCCTAAAGAAGAGCAGTCTTGATGCCGCAGTACTAAGTAATTACCGGCCCATCTGTAATCTGCCATTTTGTGGCAAAGTCCTTGAAAAGGTTGTTTACCAACAGCGCACTCATTTCCTCTTAATAAACGACCTATTTGATGTTTTCCAGTCAGGTTATAGACCTCATCACACCACAGAGGCTGCTCTTGACATCCACCTGAACACTGATGCGGGCAAAGCCTCAGTCTTAATTCTGTTAGATCTGAGTTCTGCTTTTGACACTGTCAATCATGGGAGCCTCTTACAGAGACTAAAGGACTGGGTGAGCATCACTGGCACTGCCCTAAACTGGTCAAAGTCCTATCTGGAAGACGGTTGAAATTGGTAACTGTCTCAGACCAGATGCCCCTGACCTGTGGGGTGCCCCAAGGGTCAATCCTGGGACCCCTTCTATTCAACCTCTACATGCTGCCGTTAGGTCAATTGATACGCAGCGAAAATATGTCCTATCACAATTATGCAGACGACACTCAGATCTATGTTTCACTGACGGCAGGTGAATATGGACCAGTGGATTCACTGGTCCATATTCACTGCATCCAACAGATCAGTGTGTGGATGCAAAACAAGTTTCTCCAGCTGAACTCAGACTGAAAAAAAGACTGAAATCATCGTCTTTGGCCCACAGAAACAAAAAGAAAGTTTTAGCAATCACCTCCAGAGTCTCGCTCTAAAACCTACAAATCACGTTAGAAATCTTAGGGTAATAATGGACTCAGATTTGAATTTTATCTGCTACGTCAAATCAATAACATCAGCAGTCTTTTACCATCTAAAAACATTGCCAAAAGCATAATGTCTATGACCAGACTTGGAGAGACTAATGCGTTTGTCTCTAGTAGATTAAACTACTGTAATGGCCTGCTCACTGGCCTCTCCAAACGAGCTGTAAAATAGCTGCAGTACATTCAGAACGCTGCTGCTCGGGTCCTGACTAGAACCAGGAAGTAAGATCACATTGGTCCTGTGCTCAGGTCTCTGCACTGGCTCCCTGTGGCTCAGAGAATAGACTTTGCTTGTATACTCTGCTTGTATACAAGTCTCTTCATGGCCTAGCACCAAAGTACATCTCGGACATGTTAGTGCCATATGAACCATCTCGGACTCTGAGGACCTCAGGGATCAGGGACCCCGGCTTCCTGCTGGTGCCCAGTCTGGACTAAACATCGGCAATCTGTGTTTCAATTTCATGCAGCTAAAATCTGGAACAGTCTTCCTGAGGATGAGACAGGCCTCTACTCTGGCACTTTTCAAATCTAAGCTAAAAACTGTTTTGTTTAGCTGTGCATATGACTGGAATTGTCTTATTTGAACTCTTCTATTTTATGTCTCAAACTTTTCTGTCATGTCTTTGTGATTTTAATGATTTTTTTTCCTGTTGTGTGAAGCACATTGAATTGCCTTTGTGTACGAATTGTGCTCTACAAATAAACTTGCTTTGCCTTGTCTTGGACACACACATTTTTTTGGACTCCACTCTTTTATGAACCGTGAATTTTGTGTAGTTTGCTGACTTTTGCTCATGTTCAGTGGGTCAAATTTGAGTGCAAATATTTGGCTTTATAATATTATAAAGTTCACCAAGACCACACCTGAGGTTTCATTGCAGATGTGTTTTGCATCTTTTATCCAAATCTACGTGTTTTTTTCTTTAATAAAAACTGTTGGAGATGCTAACAGTACGGCGGCGTACACTTTTGTCAGCCCCGGGTTTGGTTAAGGTACACTTTGGTGTGGGTGTTGGTATGGGTGTGTGGAGGTGGGGTTGTTGGTATGTGTGGGGGTGGGGGTGTTGGTATGTGTGGGGGTGTGTTTATGTGTAGACAGATGTATGGATATCAAATTACACCCTGCTTTTTTGCAAGTTCTCCCACTTCGAAATTATGGAGGGGTCTGAAATTTTCATCGTAGGTGCATTTCCACTGTGAGAGATTTAGTTGTATGTTAGTGATGCAAATAAGTATTTGAACACTTTCCAATCAGCAAGAATTCTGGCTCTCAAAGACCTGTTATTCTGCCTTTTTAAAAAGTCCACCTCTACCAAATTTTTAGCACCTGTTTGAGTTTGTTAGCCTCATAAAACACCTGTCAAAGCACACCAGAGACAAAATTATAGCTCTCCACAAGGCTAGAAAAGGCTACGGGGCAATTGGTATGCAGCTTGGTGAAAAAAGATCAACTGTTGGAGAAATCGTTAGAACATGGGCAAAAGATGACAGTCAATCTCTCTTGGACTGCAAAATCTCACCTTTTGGTGTGTCAGTCTTGATAAGAAAGGTGAGTAATCAGCCCAGAACTACTGGAGGGGATGGTCAATGACCTGAAGAGAGTTGGGACAACAATTTTATAGATTACTGTTGGGAATACAGTAGGGTTCGGCAACGCAAAAAGTTCAAATAGCCATTTCGGACCAAGGACCAAATCTGTCTGGAGCCGCAAAAAATTAAAAGCCTTATATGAAGGGAACACAGGTTGTAAGTGTATATTAGCTATATTAGCCTACTATCAAAATGGCAAGGCTTCAAATACATAATGAGCATTCCTGATTAAATGTATCCCTGCAGCGCACCCTAGAGAGATGACTCACCACGTGACTTCTCTGCTATACGATATATGGTGCTTAATTTTAACCTCCATTACAATATTAATGTGTTATGTTTTGTTACATTGATGAAAATATAGAAATACAATTAAGAAATTTGATTTTTGGTGTCATTTTAATTTTAGGATTAAAGCATAAATAAAAACGCTGTCTTTGAGGAGAATCCTTCATGTACTTGCCATCTTTGAACGGTTTTCCACACTTTATTATCTCCCAGGTTGCAACAAATCTAGCAGCTGTAGTGGAGTTTGGAGAGGCAATCCACTTAGATCTATCTTTGTGCGATTTCACCACTTCTGGAGAAATTAGAGTAGCGCAATCCTTGAAACCTTTCTCATCAGCTATCTTTTTTTGCAACAGCCACGTGCCCGGCACTGCGCCGCTAGGAGGGCGCTAAAGAGCCACTGTGACTATCATAGCCACATGACTATCTTGATGATCCAGAGGATGCGGGTGGAAACATCTTGATTTGGGGGTGCTATTCTGCACAGGGGACAGGGTGACTGCACTTTATTAAGGAGAGAATGAATGAGGCCATGTATTGCAAGATTTTGGGTAACAACCTCCTTCCCTCAGAGTATTGAATATCGCTTATGGCTGCGTCTTCCAACATGACAGCGACCTGAAGCACACAGCCAGGATAACTAAGGAATGGCCCCGAAAGAAGCATGTCAAGGGTCTGTAGTGGCCTAGCCAGTCTCCAGACCTAAATCCAATAAAATATCTTTAGGGTGCTCAAACTCCGTGCTCCTCAGCAACAGCCCTGAAACCTGACATGTCTTGAAGATCTGTGTGGAAGAGTGGGCCAAAATTCCTGCTGCAGTGTGTGCAAACAACTACTGGAAACATTTGACCTCTGTAATTGTGGAAAAAAAAAAAACGGCTTCTGAACCAAGTATTAACACTGATTTCCAATAGTCGAACCTCGTATTCAAGAGGAGCAGTGTGGTTTTCGCCCCTGTCGTGGAACACTGGAGCAGCTCCATACTCTCCATTGGGTGCTCAAAGTGTCACAGTGGCGGCTAGAAGAAATGCCATTGTCATTAGGCAAGACACTTCCTTCACTTTGTCGAGTAAAATGCTTTGAGGACCTCTAAGGTGGAATATAAATATTTGTACAATGTAATAATAATACAATGTAATAATAATAAGAAGCTGGGATAAAAATCAGCTCCTCCAAATCCGAGGCCATGGCTCTCGACCGGAAAAAGTTTGCTTAACCCCTCCAGGTGTGTATAGAGTCCCTGGCCGCAGTGGAGGAGTTCAAGCCACTTGCTAATTGTCTTGTTGATGAGGATGGAGCGTAAGATTGAAAGGTGGATCGGTGCAGCATCTGCAGTGATTCTGTCGCTGTATCGGACAGTTGTGGTGAAGAAGTACCTGAGTTGAAAGGCAAAGCTCTCAATTTAACGGTCAATCTACGTTCCTATCCTCACCTCCTGGTCATGAGGTTTGGGTAATGACTGAAATGACAAGATGACTTATACAAGCGATTGAAATTAGTTTTATTCCGCAGAGGGGCTGGTCGTGGATCGGGCATCTGTTTCGGATGCCTCCTGGACGCCTCCCTTGGGGGTTGTTCCACCGGGAAGAGACCGGGGTAGACCCAGGTCACGCTGGAGGGACCATGTCTATTGGCTGGCCTGGGAATGCCTCTATCCACTCGGAGGAAAATCAAGTGTGTAGAGCACATGTGTCAAACTCAAGGCCTGGTGGCCAGATATGGCCCGCCAGGCGTTTAGATCCGGCTCGCTGAACATTTCTAATTTATATTTAATAATTTCCGGTAGATATATAGTGTTTTTATCGCTAGAACTACAAGTCCCATAATCCTTTACAGCGGCTGCCGCTCCCCCACGCTGCTCTGCGCTGCTGTGTGTGATGCCTGTGCAAGTGCCGACGCGCACTTTACAGACATGAGCAGAGGTCTGAAGGTCTGAGCGAGGAAAGAGCTGGTGGTTTTGGCAAATACGTGGAGGAAAGACTGTTTTGTGGACGTTAGAGCTGTGCTAAAAGTGTCGCTAATGTGGAGCGAACAAGAAAACAAACTTCTGTGATGATGCTCGGTGAGGAAAACATCCAAACCAGTGCAAAACCTGGACAGATCAGGAGCCACAGGTAAAAACACAGGTCAGGGTGTAATAAAGTTATGATCATGGCAGAGTGAAGCTGCTGCGAGACTGTATCCACACTAATGTGTCTGTGAATACAAACACAATGCACTCATTTGAGTCACTACATGAATAATTTGCCACTAAAATCAGTTTAAACTATAAAAATGGTGAACTCATATTGATTCATATCAGAAATCATATCACAAGTCCATGTTCCTGTTCCTGCTGCTGATGCATGAATATGGTCTTTGACCTGCTACAGATTTGTGCAACAGTGTCCACATAGAACTATTACTAGGCTATATAAAGCTATTTATTTCTCATATATTTTATTGTTTTATTTTTTACATTATGTTTGGCCCGCGACCCAATCTGAGCATCGAAATTCAGCCTACTGCCCAAAATTAGGTTTACACTCCTGCTCTAAGCTGCTGCTGTAGGGGCTCCCGAGAAACATTTCTACCAATTGGTGTCTTGTGGCTTGTGGATGTCACATTTAGTCCCTGCTAGGCTCGATTTGGCCCAAGGGGGAAGAGGGTACCAAACAAGTAGCTGGTCTGAGGGGGTAGCACCAAATGGAAATGCACTATGAAATAAGTTGCGCCAAGTAGGCACTAATTGAAAAGGCACAACATTTGCTCACCCTTACCATGTGTTTTGGGACGGTCCCTTTGTTCCTAAATATTGGACTGAGATTAACAAAGCTGACTGTTTTTGCCTTCGCCATCCCACTTGATTTCAGAATTATTTATTTTAACTCCAATCATGGGTACCTGTACAATGGATACCTCTGGTGCATACTTTTGGCTGTGGCATTACAAATAAATTGATGACACAAAATGCACCAACAATCAAGGACTGGACCAGAATGATGAAAATTGGAAAAAGATTTAATTTGAAAATGGACCTTTCATTCATTGGACAGGATGTGCTGTAATTTTGTGTTTTACTTGTTTACTCTCTGTGTTGTTTCATGTTTTGTGTTTTGTATGTTTGATTTTGAAAAATAATTTAAGAAAAAATTAAAAAAGCACAGGAGACTTTTGCATCTCTACACATTTCCTGTACCATTTTGGGCTGTTTTCGGCACTGTCTGAGCAAAACCTCTTTTCTCAGCACATGGCATGTTTTGGATGGCGTGTGTGTATATTGTTAAGGAAACGACTAATCGACTAAATTGACAACTACCAGTATATCAGTAATTGCTTAGTGATTAATCATACTTTCAGCCCTAGAGCAGAGAAGAAAAGCTCATAAACAGGATTAATGAAACGGGCATGAATGAAGCTAAATAC
Organism: Chaenogobius annularis; assembly: GCA_015082035.1. Taxonomy (NCBI): domain Eukaryota; kingdom Metazoa; phylum Chordata; class Actinopteri; order Gobiiformes; family Gobiidae; genus Chaenogobius; species Chaenogobius annularis. Next base: position 187,294 of record BJKM01000708.1, on the reverse strand, counting down.
AACTCCAGCTATGTTTTGAATGAGGAATCAAGAGTGTTATGATCCAAAACAAGGCAAACATACTTTTAAAGGATGCAGGAGACCAAATGTAAGTGTAATGTAACTTCTGGTTCCACTTTCTTCTTTTCTTGAATCCGGAGGTTTTAAAGAGAAAGAAGGAACACTTACAAAAAGAACACCGTGCCACAAAAAGAAACAAAGTTACAACAGGAATTAGTAATCAGGATACATTTATTGCCATTGCCGTTAATGAACAAAATTCACAACATAGGAACTTGATTTGATGACAGATGCGACATGGAAAGGCATGCAGAAAAGACCACCAGTCACCCGGGCATCTAGTTTTCACTCTACTTAAACTCTTGGAAAATGAGAAAAGGTTCGGTATAAGCATAACAATAATGCACAGTACACAACATATATAATGAATGTTTGCGCAAGGTCACGTGTGTAATTTTTCAGTAGTTTTGGGCCAAGGACACAAACAAGAGGGGAAGTAGATACCAGGGAAGGGCAGACGGCGATATGAAGGCCAAATATCTGTTGTTTGTGCGTGTGTTCGTTGCTCGGTTTTGCTGGCTGTCCAACTGGTCTCAAGGCCAAGGCAGGGAGAAAGGATAAGAGAAGGAGCATGAGTATGGAGCAGAACAGGCGAAAATACTTTTTAGTACATTTGTTTGATCAGAAATTGCCAGATCAAATCTGTGTAGCGATCTGTTTGTGCCATTGAGTTACTCCGTTGTTCAAAAAGTTCACTGTTCCTGGTCACGTCCCACGGTCCCAATATGTTTTTGTCCAGTTCTACGAGCTGTGCCATACTGTACTCAAGTCTCTGTTCGAGTCTTTTCATCCTTTCACTCAATTCCACAAACTCCTTTTTTTAGTTGCCAGACAATAACTGGGTGAATTTTCCTGTCTTTCCAATTTTTCGATAGACCAAGGCAACTCCAAGCCCAATTAGAAGGAATTCCGCTATCATATATCCAAATACAAATAGGTTTTCTGCGTCTTCCACGAGCAAGGGCTCGATGCATAGGACCTGCCATTTATTCCAAGAGTCCCGTACGTACCCCGCTGCGTCTGTTCCGTCAGGACAGGTTGCTTCTCCCGGAGCAGCTTTTCTAGGTGAAAAAACTTTATCCAATGCACTCAGAGACCAATCAATCAGATTAATTTTCCCAGGGATCAGCAAGTGAGCACGCGAACCGTGAGTAGAGACAAAAAGCTTGACGAGACAATCGTCTGCACTTTATGGAGAGCTGAGCAAGAAAGATGGACTTAGTGGGCCGGCCAAGCAGAACAAACAGGGGGACACTGGGCCAACCCTGTACAGGGCCGTCGGAGCCGGTGTAGCCACTCCTCAATAAACGGCACATGACAGCCCGCCTGAAGTTTGCAAAAGGACTCCCAAGACCATGAGAAACAAAAATCTCTGTTCTGATGAAACAAAGATTGAACACTTTGGCTTGAAAAGCAAGCGCCATGCCTGAAGGAAACCAGGCACCACTCATCGCCTGGCCAGTACCATCACTACAGTGAAGCATGATGGTGGCAGCATCATGCTGTGGGGATGTTTTTCAACGAAAACTGGTAGACTAAAATAGGACCACCGGTCCCACCAGGCCAAACAAACGCTAAAGCTAACGAAAGGATACAAACCCTTACGATTCTGCAAGGAACAGCGGTATGGAGCGTGGACGCTCTGACGCACGAGATGGGACGGTGAGCAGCGAGAGTGCGCAGCCGGGCTCCAGGGTGCGCAAAAGCAGCCGGGAGCCAACCTGTGAAAAACGCGAATGAATATAATTAATCTAAGAAACAGAAAAGGAAAAATATGAATACAAAAATAGAGAAAAGGTGCACAAACCTAACGAGAGATAAAGTCAATTTTGCGTAATATATGTCCTGTGAACTCAGTGTTGAGGTTAAACTGTGGTGACAGTGGTAAAATCTCCAGGATTTTAATCCAAGTTAAATCCAAGTCAATGTTATGTCCCTAAAAGCATGGAAATTCAAAGTGTTTGTGTGTGTGTTAGCAGAAACGAATGCGGCGCTCTCAGCACGCTCGCAAAGAGACTGAGTTCCTCCGTCTGAAGCGGACAAGACTGGGCCTGGAGGACTTTGAGTCGCTCAAAGTTATCGGCCGGGGAGCATTTGGAGAGGTCAGCATACTGGATCCTAGTACTCCATTATTTGTGTTAGATAGTAATAATAGTGACCAAAGCATGCATGTTATTCAGTGCATGTTTCTTTGTTTTAGGTCCGATTGGTGCAGAAGAAAGACACAGGCCATGTCTATGCCATGAAGATCTTGCGTAAGGCTGACATGCTGGAGAAGGAGCAGGTCAGTCCGCAGAACAAATGAATAGCACGCTTCTAAAAGACCAACTGTAAATTATACTTTGTCTTATAGAACTCTTGAAATCAGGAAGCAGGGCCTAGTGTTTCAGGCATCATGGGGAAAAAAGGAAAACAAATTCCTGTCACGCAATATGCGTTGAAATGCCCAATCTACTAAATTTGCTGTTGCTCTGTGTCCTAACAATATTAGTGAGCTAATGAACAGTGTGTGTTCTAGAGTTCATCATTGTTTGACAATGCGTTAGGAGCTTGAAACACAACCAGCGCCCTGCAGTTTGACATTTATGCTGCCTTGGTTGAGCCTGAACCGCGAGTAAGTGACTGGGCTCACTCAGAGAGGGACTCGAGAGCGAGGAGTGTCTTAAGGTGTATCAGAGACCTGGAGAGTATAGGGTGAGTCACATGACCACCTCCCAGACACTGGAAATCAACTGCAACACTTTAGCTCCAACAACCAAAGTGCACAAAGGACTTGCCACGCAGATCAGACCCCTGCTGCAGCAGCAGCATATTTTTTTTAAAATCAAAAACTCATAATATGCGTCATTGTGAGAGAAAAAGATTGACACATAGAATTTACACAGAATGGACACGGGTGCGTCTTGCATCTGCTTCACAATTGTTTGTATTTTAATAGATTGATTGGCTTTATACGGCATTATTATAGCTGTACACATTGACGGTGTGCTTTGTGTAATAGAAATTGAATGAGTTCAGATGTGAATCACAACGGAGCAGACAGACAGTTCCATGTTTGGCTGCAAGAACAGGCTGAAGTGTGGACCAGTTTAATCTTAGTGGTCGGAGCAAATATGACACCAATTGATCTAATAAAAGAAAAGGCTGTGCTTTCATAAAATATACGAACGAATATTTACCGCGCTGCTCTGGACTCGCAGCGTTCGTTCCATTAAACATTTCCATTAAACATTTCCAACAACAATGCTGTTTCTTGCCTTGGCTCGAACTGCGTAAAACTCTGACTGTGGGGGAGTTGGAGATGTTTCAAAGTGAGAAAACCATGTTGGTTTTGTTTTGGTTCACTGCTGTGCTGAACGGTGACATCACTAAAATGCGCACCGCAGTTTTTCAGAATCAGAGTGGCAGGTGCTTTTAAGAAGTGTTTATAAGCCAACGGCAGAGGGAAAGAAACTGTTCTTGTGGCGGGAATTTCCTGAGGGTCCTCCTGCCTGAGTGGAGAGGTTCAAATAGTCCATGGTGAGAAGGGTCAGCTGTGATCCGATCTGCTCGTCCCAGATCCCTGGAGACGTACAGGTCCTGCAGAGATGGAAGTCTGCAGCCAATCACCTTCTCAGCAGAACGCTGATACAGTTTAATAGTTCAATAGCATATTTATATGGATTAAAACAAGTTTTGATGAGATTACGTATTTTTTTATTATAACGTTTTACGGTTTATTGACAATGGCAATAAACCTTTTCTTATTCTGATACATTACTAGAAAAGTAATCAAATTACAGTAATTTGTGAATGTCAAACACTGCACACGAGTAATGCAGCCTTTCGACAGTGAGAAGGAGGTTTGTATGTGGTGTAACAACATAGTGACATTCATTTAACAGAACATTGTCCTGGCGTAATGATTGTAAAAGGCTTGGCGCTGTTTAGTTCACTGCTTCTGTGTCGGGTGGTGTCGTGCTTCTGTTGCGCGCTCAATGTCCAACTTAAAAAGAAAGTACAAACAGACCGCTGTGCACTAAAACAATGCATACATGCAACGGTGTGGTCACTAAATATTCGCAGAGCGGCTGTTTTAAATACCTTATTTTATTCTTGATCAGCCATACAAGCATGTATTGGTTATGATTGGCCCGTAACAGGGCTTATTGCATTTAAAAATTAATAAGCCTATGGAACAGAAGTTTTAATGTATTGTCTGGTTTCTTTCTCTTATTTACAGCTCATGATAGAGAAGTAAGTTATTAAAGGAGCACAAGATAACCTTTCTGACACGCGCCTGCCAAAGCCTCAAACTCTTGAAAGAAGGTTGTTAGAATTCTTTGCAAATTTATGTTTAATTAATGTTTTTCCACTGATCATATTTGAAATGATTCTGCAACTTCATTGAATCAGAATCAGAAAAGGTTTATTGCGATTGCCAATGAACAGAATCCACAAACATGCTTCACTTCCACCTGTGATAAATTCAGTTGATTGGACATGATTTGGAAAAGCACACACCTGTCTATATAACATCCCACAGTTAACCCTTTAGGCGCCAGAGTGTGGGGGTGAATGAAAAAATGAAAAAATAAAAAAATAAAAAAAATAAAAAAACTTCCTGCTTCCGGCTTGCTCCTGCTTGCTTCAGCTGATTTCCTTATTTATTTTGCTTTTAAATCAGTTTTTGTCTTCCAAAAATTTTTTATGATGACTTTTTTAAGTCAACCAAGGATTTTAAGAGCATTTTTCGAGTTTTAATCAACAAATCTGACGAACCAGCGACATGTCCGTGAGAAGGGAAATAAACTCCTGTAAACGCTGTTGGAAATTTCAACAAGAAATTCATGAGCTACAAGCACGGATATTTGCTTTGGAATCTGAAAAAGGACTGCACGATACAATCCCTGTGTCATCCAGTGGTAAGAAGTCCACATTTTTTTACAAGAAAAACAGCTACTTTCAACCTAAACCGGAGTGACTGTTTCGTTTCCAAAACTGTCTAAAGGCCAGGAAAACAAAGTCGGTTCGAAGCCAAAGCAATACAAAGATAATGTAACGCCACCTAAAATACAGCTTACAAACAGATTTTTACCACTTTCAAAGACTGAAGTAAATGAACAAAGGAAAAATGGGAGACATGACGTGGCGAAAAGGCAGACAGAGACAGTGAGAGAATCTGTGCCTAACGTCAAGGTCGTCTTGATTGGGGATGGTGCGATAAGTCACGTGATGCATGAAAAAAAAATCAAAACACATTCTTTTCCCAGCAACACAGTTACTGAGATTACGTCACGTATTTCTAATGTTTTGGCCACACATAAAGGAGTTAAACAGCTGATTGTGCACGTGGGCGCAGTGGACACACGACGCGAAGAGACTGAAGTTTCGAAAAGAGACTTCTTGGAGTTATGTGACGTGCTTGATAAAATGGAAATAAAAAACATTCATAAGTGGACCTCTTCCAAACATCGACAGGAAGATAAACAAGTTTAGCCGGCTGCTTCAGCTGAACACATGGCTGTCTAAAGAGTGAGCAACAAGAGGATTGCACTACATTGAGAACTTCTATCTATTCTGGAAACGAGAGGACCTGTTTAAGAGAAATGGCCCACACCTCTGTAGAGGTGGAGTGAGGGTGCTGACAGAGAACCTGCTCCACGCTCTGAGGCATTGGACTGGGCCTGGACAGGCTGGGCCTGGACAGGGTCCTGAGCAGATAGTTAGAGAAGAGAGGAATGAGAGAAGAATTCCTGCTCCATCAACCAGAGACCGAGCCAATGTTTCAACATCAGCAGCACCACAACCACAGCCTCCACCAAAGGATTTATTAGCAGCCGCTCCACCACCACAGCAAAAGAATTCAACTCCAGCAGCACCACAACAATCTTCACCACGGCTAGCGCAGGAGTCATTTCAGTTCTTTCCTGCACGGCCCTCATCAAAGGCCTTGGACCGATCTGTGGGCGGGCCCGGCAGTATCCCTGCCATCGCCCCTGCCCTCAGAGCAGCCCTGGATCCCCCCTGCAACATCTACTCCCACTACAGATTACTCACTCTCCTTTCCATCTCCACTCTCACCCAGGGGCCTTCCCAGCCATCTTGAATATCTGAATCAAATCAGGCATTAAGAATGGCTCCACTCACGCCTAATATAGCAAGATCAAGAGTTCTGATATCAACGATGATGAACTCTCCCCTGACTGTTGCTACACAGACAAAAATCACCCCACCTAAACCCCCCCGCCTTTCACCTGGTCCCAAACGCTCACCGGCTCCCGCTACACCAACAAAAGCCCCCCCACCTATCCCCCCTCGCCTTTCACCTGGTATCTCCCATAGCTAGGATGCACTGGGTCTCAGCGTTGCCGGGACTTATAGTCATAATAAAAATCAAACCAACCCGGGGCCCTGTGTAAAAACAGCCTCCCCTAGTGCTATTTCTGTTGTAACATCACACAGATGGGGAAACAAAATGCGAGTCTGACTGCCTAATCTGAGAAATTTGATTCATATTCCCTGTAAAAAGATAACGCCCAGTCTCACTGAAACTAGTCTGAAACTTGCTGTGCTAAATGTCAGATCCTTATGTAACAAATCATTCTTAATTAATAATTTTATTTTTTTTATAATCTTGATTTTATGTTTTTTAACTGAAACATGGCTTGACAAAAACACAGGAAATTTAGTTCTAATAGAATCTGCTCCACCCAACTTCGTTTGAATCTGAAACACGAGAAAACAAAAAGGGAGGAGGTATGTGTGCTTTTGTTAGAGATGAAATAGTTACCCACAGGTTGTCCTTTGGGGTGTTTTCAACATTTGAGTACGTAGCCTTTAAAATTGAGCTAAAGCAGTCTCCATCCATTCTCTTCATTGTTTTATACAAGCCTCCTCAGCACTGCAAAAGTTTTATTGATGATTTTACTGAGATGCTTTCAGTCGTATGCACAGACTTTGATGGTTTGGTCATAACAGGTGCTTTCAATGTTCATGTTGATAATATCTGTGACAGAAACGCTAAAGAGCTTCATGCTGTCCTTGAAACTTTCGGTCTTACTCAGCGCGTGAGTGGCCCCACCCACAGCAGAGGGCACACTCTAGATCTAATTACAAAGGGGGTTAATATTTCAAACGTCAATGTGGTCGATGTTGCTCTGTCTGATCATTTCTGTGTCTTCTTTGACCTGTCTGTTTTTCCCAAACCACCAGCTGGTCCTGCAGTTGTCCGGAAGGAGACACATAAATGACAGCACGGGAAAACTTTTTATGGAAATGATTAACTTTGAAAATGTCTCATGTTCTAATGTAAATGATTTGTTGAACTCTGTTACATCTAGTGTGTTTTCAATGTTCTCGATACCATTGCCCCTATGAAGGCTAAAATTGTTAAAAATAAGCAGAAGGCGCCATGGAGAAATGATGATTCGGTCAGGGCACAGAAAAGGGAGTGCCGCCGGGCCGAACAAAAATGGCGCAAGTCGAAGCTCCAAGTTCAGAAAGAGATTGTACATGTACAACCTCATTTTATGTAGAACTAGGGAAGGATATTTTTCTGAAATAATTGGAAGCTGCAGAAACGACTCGCGTGTCCTGTTTGCCACAGTAAACAGATTAACAAACCCTCCAGCTCAGCTGCCGTTAGAACTCATTTCCACATCCAAGTGTAATGAGTTTGCATTATTCTTTAATGACAAAGTTCAGGGCATTAAAAATGCTATATAAATTCTACAATGCAAAAAATAACCCTCAAACCACCTACACACTTAGAGCTGACTCACTTTGCACCTGTAACTGACAAAACTGTCCAGGAGATCATCACCAGTCTGAGTTCATCTACATGCTGCCTCGATGTGTTACCCACCAGATTTCTAAAGTCTGTGCTGAACAGTTTTGTTAGCACCACTCACTCAAATAGTTAACATGTCGCTTCAATCTGGAACATTCCCAATTTCTTGGGAAAACTGCGGTCATAAAGCTTCTCCTAAAGAAGAGCAGTCTTGATGCCGCAGTACTGAGTAATTACCGGCCCATCTCTAATCTGCCATTTTTGGGGCAAAGTCCTTGAAAAGGTTGTTTACCAACAGCTCACTGATTTCCTCTTAATAAACAAGTCATTTGATGTTTTCCAGTCAGGTTTTAGACCTCATCACAGCACTGAGACTGCTCTTGTCAAGGTGACAAATGACATCCACCTGAACACTGACGCGGGCAAAGCCTCAGTCTTAATTCTGTTAGATCTGAGTGCTGCTTTTGACACTGTCGATCATGGGATACTTTTACAGAGACTAGAGGACTGGGTGGGCATCACTGGCACTGCGCTAAACTGGTTAAAGTCCTATCTGGAAGACAGGAAGTTCTTTGTCGAAATTGGTAACTGTGTCTCAGACCAGATGCCCCTGACCTGTGGGGTGCCCCAAGGGTCAATCCTGGGACCCCTTTTTTTTCAACCTCTACATGCTGCCCTTAGGTCAGTTGATACGCAGCGAGAATGTGTCCTATCACAATTATGCAGACGACACTCAAATCTATGTTTCACTGGCGGCAGGTGAATATGGACCAGTGGATTCACTCTGTCACTGCATCCAACAGATCAGTGTGTGGATGCAAAACAACTTTCTCCAGCTGAACCCAGACAAGACTGAAATCATCGTCTTTGGCCCACAGAAACAAAGAGAAAATGTTAACAGTCACCTCCAGAGTCTCGCTCTAAAACCTACAAATCAAGTTAGAAATCTGGGGGTAATAATGGACTCAGATTTGAATTTTAACAGCCACGTCAGATCAATCACATCAGCAGCTTTTTACCATCTAAAAAACATTGCCAAAATCAAAAGTATAGTGTCTAAACCAGACCATGCGTTTGTCTCTAGTAGATTAGACTACTGTAACAGCCTGCTCACTGGCCTCTCCAAACGAGCTGTAAAACAGCTGCAGTACATCCAGAACGCTGCTGCTCGGGTCCTGACTAGAACCAGGAAGTATGATCACATTAGTCCTGTGCTCAGGTCTCTGCACTGGCTCCCTGTGGCTCAGAGAATAGACTTCAAAGCAGCTCTGCTTGTATACAAGTCTCTGCATGGCCTAGCACCAAAGTACATCTCGGACATGTTAGTGCCATATGAACCATCTCGGACTCTGAGGACCTCAGGGACCGGCCTCCTGCTGGTGCCCAGAGTCAGGACTAAACATGGGGAATCTGCGTTTCAGTTTTATGCAGCTAAAATCTTGAACAGTCTTCCTGAGGATGTGAGACAGGCCGCTACTCTGGCAATGTTCAAATCTAAACTAAAAACTGTTTTGTTTGGCTGTGCATATGACTGAAATGCTTTTCTTTGCACTCTTCTCTTGTATGTCTTGAACTAAGATTGTGATTTCTGCCATATCTTTGTGATTTTAATGCATTTTTTCCTGTTGTGTGAAGCACTTTGAATTGCCTTGTGTATGAATTGTGCTCTACAAATAAACTTGCCTTGCCTAAAAATATAGATATTTATGAAATCATTGCGTGTGGACTTAGAAAAAAATCCTTGCATGGAGTACCATATGCCGGGCATGGAGTACCATAGTACCATATGCCGGGCATGGAGTACCATAGTACCGTATGCCGGGCATGGAGTACCATCGTACCGTATGCCGGGCATGGAGTACCATCGTACCGTATGCCGGGCATTGAGTACCATAGTACCGTATGCTGGGGATGGAGTACCATAGTACCGTATGCCGGGCATGGAGTACCATATGCCTGTTGGATTTATGCTGTTTCACACAGATGAAATTATGACTATCCCCAGGCAAAATGTCTTTTGCTGCTCCCACGCAAACTTTGCAAATCTACATGTCTCCAAGGGACGGCCGGGCGCTTTTCAAGAACGTTTTTGGCGATTGAGCTATCGACAAATCCTGGTTTTATTCAAGCCGGGGATCAAGCACCTTCACTGGACATATGAAGTCCGCCTCACACGGGCCTCTTTCTGGTTCTATTTGGGTCTGAATGGCAGCATCTGGAGATGGAGCAGAGCAGACTTTGTCAGTGGGTGAACAGAGTCCCGGAGCGGACCCTGGACGCACAAACAGAGCGACTCAGACCCTCTGCAAAATTCAGGGGAGGACCGAGAATATTGTTGGACAACGGGAGAGGCACAGAGACGTGCAAGAGGCGTGCTTTAGCCCCCGGAGCGGCCCAAGGCCGCACGGAACATGCATGCACGGTGCTCATGTCGGGGGGCGGAGCTGGAACTCCGGAGTACGTGCTAAGCGAGTGTGCGTACCGCGGTGGAGCACTCTACAGCGGAGGATCAACCTTTTGGGCATTGAGGTGTCGGAGCAGTGGGCCAATGCGTCCTAGCTGGGGCTGGGGTCAAGAGCTGGAGCTGGAGCCGTAGCCGGAGCTGGGGCCAGGGTCAAGAGCTGTAGCCGGGGCCGGGGCTGGGGTCAAGAGCTTGAGCTGGAGCTGGCTTTGCCCTGGTTCTGCTGGTCCTTTTGGAGCCAGTCTGGTGCCAGTACTTAGCCCAGAGAGGAGTGCTTTGATATGGGTTCTACTTTGGGGGCTTTGCCCTGGTTCTGCTGGTCCTTTTGGGGCCAGTTTGGTGCTAAGATTTAGCCCAAAGAGGAGTGCTTTGACCTGGGCCGGACTTTGGGGGCTTTGCCCTGGTTTTGCTGGTCCTTTTTGGGCTAATCTGGTGCCAGGATTTAGCCCAGAGAGGAGTGCTTTGATATGGGTTCTACTTTGGGGGCTTTGGCCTGGTCCTTTTGGCACCCTGATTATTACACCTGTTTATTATTGTACAGCTGTCTCTGATTACAAGGACTGACCAAATGATGACTACCTCGTTGTTGGTTATCAAATACTTTATTATTTTTGCATTACGTTTTCAATTCATCCATCCATCCATCCATGGGGCCAGGTTGTGGAGACAGCAGTGAGAGCCATCCCAGAGATTATGTCCCTCCAGGGTCCAGGTACCGTGCACTTTCACATGTCTAAATGACAACATTTGTTGTTTTTGAGAGTATGGTATATCTCATTGCAGGGTACAGCACTGAGGCCAACACCACACTGACGGCACCTGTACTTGGTCTGGCGCCTGCCTTAGGTACGAGAACGGTCTGAACAAACTATGCAGTCCGGACAGTCCTCTTTTTCGCAAAGCCAGTGAGTTCTGTGAGCCTCTGTGGCATTACACTACCTGCTCTTGCAGGCCGGCCTCCTTTCCTCTTTTCCTTTCTCGTGTAATCAGCCAGTAATGCATCGATAATGTCCTGAATATAAGCCCTTAAAAGTTTGTGTGGGCCTGGGGTGGATTTAGTGTAAATGATGTGTGAATTGACAACACTTATGCTGAGAATGGCATTGAATATTCGATGGTACCACTTCCTAGAGGGATGTGTAAAGAGATATGTCTTCATTCTCTGGTCTGCTGTATCCACACCCCCCATGAATGCATTGTACTGGTTGACACATACGGGTCTTTTGATCGCACGGAATCCAGTTGCCCCTTTCTTTGACCTGATTCTCTTCGGAACACAAGTCATTACCATGGATAGTGGACAGCATTGTGGCTCTTTTGGTGTCATGCCAGGTACATGTCAATAGTTTTCCCTTTTTCAAAAAAACTGGGTCATCTCCTTTTTTTTTGCTGTAAGACACTTTTCACCAGGCATTTGGGCATCCCCTTCCTTGTAGTCCTTACCGTCCCACACAGTCCAGTTTCCACATCTGCTAATTCATTTGCAATTGCAAGTGAAGTATAGTAACTGTCCATGTAAACCTCATGTCTTTTACCAGTAAATGGAGCCACTAGCTCACGGATAGCTCTCCCCTTGAAAGCTATTGTCATCTCATCTAAAGAAAGCTCCTTGAGTGGACTGTAAACTGCTGCAAATTTGGGAATATCAAATTTATTATTGGACGGACTTTGAAAAGTTTATCGTGCCCCGGCTCACCTGGTCTCACGTAATCATTATTATTGACAAAAAGAAAGAATGATTTCAAATCTTTTTCTTTACATTACATTTCCAAAACCTGGTGTTTGTGTAAGCCAAAATGTTCCCCAGTAATCCTCAATTTCAGCTTTCTCAACAAGGCCCATGGACAAATGCAATGCGAGGAAAGCCTTCATTTCAAAGACTGTTACATGAGACCAGTCCAGAAATCTGGAACGTGGTTTCAGCTGCATTGATGATATGCACTGCTGTGCATATCTGTTTGTCTCATCAGCAATGAAAGTCCAAAACTCATTGTGAGAAAGAGTGACAGAATATCTATTGGATCAGCATCTGTCAGATCTATCTCTCCTGTGTAGCCAACAGACCCTTCAAACGGTTTGATCCATGCCTGAAATACCTCAACTTCTCTCAGCTGATCCCAGCTCTCATGCCCACTAATGTCAGGGCAAGTTGTACTGTCTTCCCTAATACCCCGCCTTTCTCTTTGTCTCTCCTTTGCACCTTTTTGTTCTGAATTCCCCTCATCCGCACTTGGACTTCCATTGTCACTCTCAGGCAAATAATTCCATCACAATCCAAATCTGCTGTATATTGCAACTGAGATTCAACACAAGCCATTTTGAATTTTTTTGTTTGCTTACGGGAAAGGACATGGCTAATAAAGGATGTACAAAAATAACCATTGAATTGTTTTTTTTTTTGTTTAATATTTCATAATTTTCCTTGTACAGGATAGATGGAGTCGCATTTCTGTAACTTTGGTGCTTAAAGGTTTAGCAGTGCTTGTTAGAGTATAGACCAAGCCATGAAATCCAAGGAATTGTCTGTATACCTCCGAAACAGAATTGTGTTAAGGCACAGATCTCGGAAAGGGAACAGAAAAAAATCTGCAGCATTGAAGGTTCTTATGAGCACGGTGGCCTCCATCTACTATTGGAAAATGTTTGGAACCACTAAGACTCTTCCTAGAGCTGGCCATACGGCCAAATTGAGCAATCGTGGGAAAAGGGAGGTCAGGGAGGATACCAAGAACCTGATGGTCACTCTTGACAGATCTCCAGCATGTTTCTGTGGAGAGAGAACCCTCCACATTCAGAACAACCATCTCTGCAGCACTCCACCAATCAGGCCAGTATGGTATAGTGGCCAGACGGAAGCCATTCCTCAGTAAACAGCATATGACAGCCCGCCTGAAGTTTGCAAAATGGTACCTGAAGGTCTCAAAGACCATGAGAAGCAAAAGTTTCTGGTATGATGAAACAAATGACAAACTCTTGCATCTAACTTGAAAAGCAAGATTGCATCTAACTTGAAAAGCAAAATTGCATCTTGCTTGAAAAGCAAGATGCCTGGAGGAAACCAGGCCCCACTCATCTGGCCAGTACCAGCCGCATCATGCTGTGGGGATGGTTTTCAGCGGAAACTGGGAGACTAGTCGAGATCAACGGAAAGATGAATGCAGCAGATCACTTAGGCACTGGATCTCAGACTGGGACGACTGTTAATCTTCCAACAAATCAAGGACTCCTAAGTACAAAGTTAGGATAACAAAGTAAGTGGCTACAGGAATACTCTGGGAATGTCCTTGAGTTTCCCAGCCAGCTTACAGACTTGAAATCAATTGAATATCTCTGGAAACCAGCTATTTGTGGTCAAATATAAGCATTATTTCAATATTAATCAACTTTAACTTGAATATATCTACCATTACAACTTTGCATTGAAATGATAAAATAACACACAAAAGTATTTATTTTCATACATTTGAGAATGTAAGTAGCCCAAACAATCCGTTTTTGATGCGCTTGAAGTTCTAGGCCTATTGACGTGTTTAACTTTTATTTTCTGCATCTGTTACAGCGTGAACTATGGTGTATTCCTGCATTGCTTCATAAAATGAACAAATTGATAAATAAAATAAATACAACTATCAGCCTAAAAGCCTAAACTATTTGCATTTTATAGGCATACGCATAAAATGTAATTACCACCTTTTGATAAATTGTGGGCATGTTTTATTGCTCATTTAAAAGTTGACGATTTTAGGTAGATATAAAGGTCTCATGAGATGTGGAGCAGAATTCTTCTTTTGTGCTGATCAGAAAATCGCACACTGGACTGACTTTCGTCTGCACAATACAATGCAGCGATGTGATTGGCGTTACATGCTAAAACCTTGCATTCCTCTCGTTGCTCTAAAGAGCAGAAAAATTAAGCATTGCAAAGCGCTCATCAGTCAGCGCTGCCAGTCTTACGTAGTCAGAAATCCCCCCTCTACACACTTTAAACACTTTTGTCGTTGCAGAACGTTTTGTCAACATTGTGGGTTAGGGTTAGAGAAAACTTGCGAACATACAGCATTTCAGTCACACTGCCAGCGATAAATTTGACAAGCTGAACGCATTCAGTAGCTACTGTAAGAGACACTGTATGGAAGAGATTTATTGGCTAAGGGACTGCAGACTATTGTCAATCAGGACGCAGAAAACAATGCGGTAAAAAAAACCAAAAAACACTCTGACAAAAAATAAAATCCGATTGTAGAATCATGAAGTTTGGCGCAAGGGTAGATAGTGACAACATAAGTAAAAAATATGATGCCAACTCTGTCCACCCAACCAAATGTTGGCCATATTGGATCAAAATTTGCTAAGCATGCCTCACCAGTTTTTCCAAATATCATACTTTAATGAAGAACTCCTAGGATGTTGGCTCAGAAAAACTGAAATTTGGTAAAAATTGTGTTGTGTGTTGTGGTATCAAAAGACTTTGACTTTGACTTTGATACCTTTCACAAAATAATGAAATTTGACACACACAAATTTGGCATCCTGATCAAAATACTCAATGAGACCCATGTCATAATTATTACAGTGTAGCCATAGCATTGACACAAACCTCTGATGGTATTCAACTGGGAAAATCGCCAAATCTTTGAAAATACACTTAGAACAAATCAGTACAGAGTACACAATACAGTACAAATCAAAATAAAAACACAATTGGACATCAACTAAACATAAATACAAAATTAAGATAAAAGTCCCATTTGGTCCAAAGTTGGTAAAATGTGTCCACATTTCCAATTGAAGTCTCAATGTCATTCTTTTCCATTTGTCTGATGCCCGTTGCTATGTCAGTCCAATCCTTGATCGTTGGTGATGTTTGTGTCATCCATTTCTCTTTTATGGCCTTTTTTCCTTTCACCAAAAGTACATTCCAAAGGTATCCGTGTGGCCATGGCAGGAGCTTTGAGGCCCAGGGACATAGTTCTGAAGTTGAGAGGGAAGACAATGTCTAAAACAGTCTGCAGTGCTATATTAATTTCATTCCAGTATCACTGAACAACAGGACAGTCCCAGAACACATGAGTGTGGCTGCCACATTTTTTCCAACAATCAGCATTTCTCTGTGAATAATGTGCACTTTAACATGGTTTTATAAAGAAATGTGACACAATTTTCCAACAAAATTCCCTCCAAAACATGTGATTTTGTTGTCCTCCACTGTGAAGTACATCTCTCTTCCCATTCTTTCCCATTTATTTTTAATATAAGTAATATTCTGGTTGCCTGACTCAATACATTTATATACTTTTGATATTATTTGTTGTGTGCACAGTTTTTACCCAGGGATTCCCAACCTCCCCCAAAATGCTCAACCGTTTGTCAGCCGCCAGTAAGGCCTGCACAAGCACCCCCGGCACAACACCACTCAATATTTTTTTAGATACAAAGCAAACAGGACCAGGCACAGGACTGTCTGTTTTTTTTTTTAAGTGCCCAGTTAAACGTTGTTGAAAGCAAAGGGATAAGTGCATCTTTTAGAGCTTCATACCACTCTGAGGTGAACCCATCTCTCCCCGGAGATTTATCAATCATTCTTTAATCTTTTGAGTGCACCTTGTATTTCCGACACTGTTATTTCAGCTCCTAATTTTTTCTTTGCTCTTCTGACATAACGGGCAAATTGAGGGTGTCCAAAATGGAATTTATATCATCCTGCTCTAGCGCCTGAAAATTTTGAGAAATGTTTTTTATTGAAGGATTCAAATGCTGATTGAATTTGGTCTTGTTTGTTTAAGATTGTATTACTTTGCCTGTCCCGTAATTTAAAAAATGTTCATTCAGCTTGTTGCTTTGTAAGTTTCCAGGATAGAAATTTAGAAAATGTTGATCCACTCTCATCTTTGTTTGGTAAAGAGCATTTTCTTAACTATTTCCTGTGAGGTCAGATCATTAAATTCTCCACCTATTCTTTTTAATTTCCTGTAGAATTTGAGGTTTCCCCTTCTTGGCATGTTTTACCTACAGCAATTTAGTTATCCTTGCAGATCATATAGCTTTTTCTATCCTTTTTTCTTTTTTGAGATGATGGCTATAATTTTTCCTCTCAAAACTGCTTTAGGAGTACCGTATTTTCTGCACTATAAGGCGCTCTGGATTGTAAGGCGCACTGTCAATGAATGGTCTATTTTTGAACTTTGTCCATATATAAGGCGCACCGGACGATAAGGCGCATTAAGCCTAAAACAAAACAGTCCCAACCTTGTTCAATGGAAACACGTTCTGACACAGTCTGATACGCTAAACAAAACGTTAGCATATTCACAGTAACTCAAAATGGCTCAGGTATAACACGTAAAAAAACACGGTCAGATACCGGTGAATCAAACGTTAGCGTATTCACAGTACGGCAACTCAAAATGGCTCAGGTATAACACGTAAAAAAACACAGTCAGATACTGCTAAATCAAACGTTAGCGTATTCACAGTAACTCAAAATGGCTCAGGTATAACACGTAAAAAAACACAGTCAGATACTGCTAAATCAAACGTTAGCGTATTCACAGTAACTCAAAATGGCTCAGGTATAACACGTAAAAAAACACAGTCAGATACCGCTAAATCAAACGTTAGCGTATTCACAGTAACTCAAAATGGCTCAGGTATAACACGTAAAAAAACAGAGTCAGATACCGTTAAATCAAACGTTAGCGTATTCACAGTAACTCAAAATGGCTCAGGTATAACACGTAAAAAAACACAGTCAGATACCGGTGAATCAAACGTTAGCGTATTCATAGTACGGCAACTCAAAATGGCTCAGGTATAACACGTAAAAAAACACAGTCAGATACTGCTAAATCAAACGTTAGCGTATTCACAGTAACTCAAAATGGCTCAGGTATAACACGTAAAAAAACACAGTCAGATACCGCTAAATCAAACGTTAGCGTATTCACAGTACAGTAACTCAAAATGGCTCAGGTATAACACGTAAAAAAACACAGTCAGATACTGCTAAATCAAACGTTAGCGTATTCACAGTACAGTAACTCAAAATGGCTCAGGTATAACACGTAAAAAAACACAGTCAGATACCGCTAAATCAAACGTTAGCGTATTCACAGTACAGTAACTCAAAATGGCTCAGGTATAACACGTAAAAAAACACAGTCAGATACCGCTAAATCAAACGTTGGCGTATTCACAGTAACTCAAAATGGCTCAGGTACAACACGTTAAAAAAAAAACAGTCAGATACCGCTAAATTAAACGTTGGCGTATTCACAATAACTCAAAATTGTTCAGTTAACACTATATCACGTAAAATAAAACATAATACACTCACTTTTTCAGTTTATTCCTCGTCCACAAATCCTTCAAATTCCTTATACACACACTGTAATGTTATGGTGAAGCACAGTATTACTCCGCGACGCTCTCGCTACGGTAACCGTAATGCTGGAAGTGGTGCGGCTTTGTAGTTTTACCAAAGTTGTGATAAAACATTTTGACGGATTTTTGAGCACAGTGTACCACATAAAATCGGTTCGAGATCAGTGTAAGCACAACCAGAATTAATCCATATATAAGGCGCTCTGGGTTATAAGGCGCACTGTCATTTTTTGAGAAAAATAAATGTTTTTAAGTGCGCCTTATAGTGCGGAAAATACGGTAAGTCTTAATGTCGTTT
Source organism: Chaenogobius annularis (assembly GCA_015082035.1). Taxonomy (NCBI): domain Eukaryota; kingdom Metazoa; phylum Chordata; class Actinopteri; order Gobiiformes; family Gobiidae; genus Chaenogobius; species Chaenogobius annularis. Next base: position 169,324 of record BJKM01000708.1, on the reverse strand, counting down.
CACATTTCATCCTTAAATAAAGGAGGCTGGCATTAAACATCCAAAGTGTTTTCTTTCATCTTTCCTCCAAGTCTACTGTAAGGGAGCTAGGAGCATGGTCACTTAAGTCTATTGTGCATATATCTGCCTGTGTTTTTTTATCTGTCTTTACTCCAGAAAAAGATGTACATTTTTTATTTATTTTTTTCATTAGATTGTATGTGGATTAGAAAAATATATCTGCTTGCAGTTGGGTTCTTCTCGTTCCATATGTCAATTAGTCCTATATTCTTCATTCATTTACAGAATTTGTTATTTATGGCTCCTCCCGTGCCTTTTTAAGTTTGATATGGCTAATGTAGGTGAATATGAAGATTCCAATCGTCGCCACAGATTGGGGTTCCCTCAGAGTGGTTTGCAATCTGGTCTATAATATTAGTATAGAAGGTGATATCACTCCCTGGTGGAGCATATACATTCAATCAAAGTAAAAACATTTCCATTAATAGTTCCCTTAACCCAGTGCTTCTCAATTACTTTCCGTTAAGCCCACTCCAGGTAGTAGAAAACACTTTGCGCCCCCTACTCTCCACCACAACTTTTTTTTAGTTTTTTTATGCCCATTGTAGTATAATTTGTCTATAAAATGTATTTGGCTTCATGCTGTCTGCTGCAAACATTTTAAGACACAGTAGACACACCGGTCTTTCCTCGTCTCCCACCTCTTTGATAATAAACTCACCGGCAGACGCGTGTCCGAGGTGTCCAGCGCGCAGTGGAGGAGTTGTGTTTTCTTTTTGGTCCTATGGCAGTCTAGGTTAAGAGAATGGCTTTGGTGTATTAAAGGCCAAAACCTTTAATAAACATTTACCTGGACGAGTATGGTTTATTTTACGCTGACTCGTTTGGCTGCATCTTTACACAAACCCGCTCCACACAATTTACCAGGACTGAGGAGAACAACAGGTGTTTTTGGGTGGATAAAGCCTACATTGCAACTCAAGACCCGCTGTTTCTTCGTCTTCTGTTAAACTAATGATAGAACATGAGGACAGTTTGTGCCATTTGTTTCTGCGGGGTGCAGTTGTGACTTTTTAAAGCTGGGCATTTATTGCCTTATTGATGAGGACTAAAATGTGGCATTGAACAAAAGGTTTAAGTAATATTTATTGCCCGACCATCAATTTACATAAAAAAAATAAAAAAAATCAGGTGACAAAAAAAGAACCGTTCAGGAACCAGTGTCTAAAACCAAGTTTCCTTAAAGTGCTTGGGTCTAACGATACCCAGCCCTAGTTATTTTATGCCCAATGTTTCCCAAAGGCCAATTGTTGGTTGTTTTAGGAAACGGATTTATGGTTCTTAGTGAGCACATATATTTCACTATTGCTGCAGAATGACTGAGATGTAAACCGTTTATGTGCAGCTGGGCCACATCCGGGCTGAGCGTGACATCCTGGTGGAGGCCGACAGTCTGTGGGTGGTCAAGATGTTCTACAGCTTCCAGGACAAGATGAATCTGTACCTCATCATGGAGTTTCTGCCTGGAGGTACCTGCCAAAGCTACTCTCTGCATGCCTGGAAAATTTCTAATTTTTTTTATACAGCTCGATATCACTCTGGTCACCATTTTCATCTGCGCAAGTTCAGAGGGGCGTGATTGACAGGGGATTAGCTAATCAGGGACATGCATGGTCCAGCAGTATTAAAACAAAAATTCTGTTTACGGGGTATCACAGGGTTTGAATAACAATGCAGATTTCTGAAGACTCAGTGAGTGAAGCTTCAAACACTGGTTGATAATCATTGAGCGTACCTGTGACCTCCCAGTTCCAGTGTCACATGAATATATAGACCAGGGGTCTCCAATTATATTTTCCAGGAGGCCAGATTTTTTGAAGAGCTATGGTCCGGGGGCCGGACTACAAAATCCCACCGCAATTTTATGTTTTATCTCTATAAGATCCACAAACAAAAAAAGAACCGTTCAGGAACGGTAGGCGCCACACGGCAGCCCCGGTGGCTGATGCTCTTTATGCATGTCTCTCATGTTGCATCTGTCATCAAGTCAAGTTCCTATGTTGTGAATTCTGTTCATTGACAATGGCAATAAATATATCCTGATTCCTGAAACAACTCAGTGGCACAATTCAACAGCATAAATTAACATAGGACTTTACTCAGAGAAGTAAAAACATAACAATATTGCATTACTAAAAACAAGGCAAAAGCACTAAAACCCAGTGTTTACCAGAAACATGACTCGACTAGTGCAAAGCAGACCTGGGACAAGTCCAGGTTTAAACCAAGACTAAAACACACCATATCCACCAGAAAAACATGGATAAACTATAAAACAGGTCAAAAGCAGGACCAGAGCAGGACCAGAGCAGGACCAGAGCAGGACCAGAGCAGGACCAGAGCAGGACCAGAGCAGGACCAGAGCAGGACCAGAGCAGGACCATTTTATAATAAATGTCATAAGAAAATTTGGTTCAAATGATATTAAAAACATGGTAGCCTACAGTAGCTGCCAAAGAAAATCTCACTTTACATTTAGTTCATAAGAACAAACGCAGCTGTCACTAGGCCACATGCACAGTATCATGCATGTTTTTGGAGTTCTCTGACATGCAGCAGTCTATTAAAAATAGCCCAGACTGAGCATTGAAATATAACTTAATGAAATGGACAACAGGGAAAAGTTCCTGAAAGCACTAAACTGGTGACAACGGATCTGCACCTAAGAAATAATGTATTTTTATCTTCCCTTCGCCTCCATGGTCACGTTAAGCTGTAAAATGTGTGTTTTATTACAATCCAACACATATTTACGGAGAAATTATCTTAGGAATTTAGACCCGCCTAAAGCATAAGTGCTCATGACCCTGACGAGACCGCCTTTCATAACTCGACCCGTGAAGCAATATGCACATCACGCACAGCGGTCTGACGTACCTTGCACTCACGCAGACCTTTCAATCCAACGACGAAGCCCTGAAAACACGTTGTCCTGCGTTGTTTCTCTTTAACGAGCAGACTTCCAAACATGCGGAGCACAAGGTACGTTTACGTGTTTACAAATCATCGGTGAAGCTATTATTTACTGTGTCTGCAGCATCGCACGTTTGTGCTTTGACAGAGCAATGTTCAGAGGAACCAGGGCGCTCTGGCCTGCCGTGACCAGCGGCCGAGCTGGCACAGCGCAGAGTGGTACGGATACGCTGCAAAAACAATTAAATGGCCCGGACCAAATTGCTTCAGGGTCCGGAGCTGGCCTGCGGTCCGCCTTCTGTAGACCCCTGATATAGAGACTCGTGATGCTCTGGCGACCATCTGGGTTTCATAGACTGTAGTTGCAGTCATAACTTTCGTTCTCTTTCATCCCTACTGACTGCCAGAGGCGAGGCTTTGCTTCAAGGTCACAAGGATTCATTAACAAACCATACCTTACTGTGATGTAGACGAGTGCCGCAGGAGAACCCTTCCAGCAGTTCTCCCCTTCCAGTGGGTGGGGGGAGCCAACATTCACCCTGTAGAACAGGGGTCAGCAAACCTAGGCAAACAAGTGGGCATGTGGAGGAATTTGGAATGGCACACGCAGCAAAATGGCCAGAACAAATCTGATATCTAGCTACGCTCATTGATTTTTTTCTTTGTCCTTTTATCATGAACTGTGTGCGTATAATGTGCTGTGTAGTAATGTCTTTGAATCCAAAGCCGTGGTGAAACCGTAAACCATAAAAAAATAAGTGGACTGCTTGACTGTGATGTCACCCATAGCCTTTGGCTCCAGCCAAATGAAGCAAATTGCGGCTAGCAGTTATAGTGGCTAAAGTGGGGCTAAACTCTATATTTGGAAATCCAAATGCATGTATTATAGCAACTAAAGAGCCAATCAGGAGTGTAGTTGTTGAAGGTACTCGCCTCCTTCCCGCGGCACGGCTGGTTTCTATGGCGACAACGTGGGCCAAGGCAAAGCAGCAGAGAAATTATGCGAAGCGTGTAGCTGCGACTGCCAAGTCTCTGTCCCTGAGCTATGGGAGCTCTGCCTGCTTTTCAACACAGGTAAAAGCTTCACATTTAGTTCTACTTTAGAATGAATCCCTTTTATTTGTATCTATTTGGTAAATGCCTAGTTTTATACTAAAATAGATGTGTTTGTTGGCTAAACAATATCAGCAGTGGTTCAACTAGAGTTGTTCATTCAACAGTTAACAAGGTTATCAAATTTGTTTGAATTTTGTATTACATAATCCAAACTAAATTGTGATAATTCTAATAGATTAGCAATGTTGTTTTGTTTTTTTTTACAATCATGTTGGCCCAAATTACTTATCTTTTCTTCTACCACCTCCACTCAAGTCATACTTTCATTTTTCAAGAAACGCTTTGTTTGAATTTTAAATACCACTGTTGACATATTAATATTATATAGCAATATTTAGGTTTTCACTGTACTTTTATTTGTTCGTTTGTATAACAAAAGTATATTTAATTTCATCAATGTCTGTCCACAGCCACCGTCTGGATCACCTCGAGGGGATGACCTGAAACCAAGTTCAAGACACCAGCATTGTTCTCCTTTACTATTCTAATAAACTAGTTTTCATGAGGTTCATGGTTTACCACCTTGTGTTTTCAGCTCAATAAGTGTTAAGAATAATTGAAATTCAATGTGTTTCACAAGAACTAAGAAGAACTTGAAGACTTATGCATTACATAGACCAATCATCTGCTTTAAAAGACTTTTTCACTCACTCAAGGTTTTACTGTACATAGATTCAAGTCACAAGTCTGGTAAAAGTTTCTTGTATAAACATGGGGTGGTGTTGATTTGGCTGTCATCATAAAGCAGGTGAGCAAGCAGGTGCGTCTGCAGCAGAGAACCAGGAGAGGAAGGGGGACCGGAATGCCCACAGGACACAGAGGGGAGACAGGTGTTTACATACGACCTGGAAATGACATAGCAGAGTAGGTCGGTGGAACTAGCACTATAGACATACAACCCAATACATTGAACCCTTTATAAGTGCATGGGTTAACATACCAACAAAACTAAACATTCTCATGAATTCTTAAGTCTCAGGTTAAGAGTCCAGAGTCCAATGTTAATACTTGATGTAATTGACTCATACCTGCCCAACAGTCAAGATTATTTTAGCTTTGTCTCCAAAAGTGTATAAAAAGCAGTTTAATTCCAAATTTTACCATGTGCACTCTCAAATCTGTGTGAAAACACTCGTATCTGTCCCAATAAAATTTTAAACTGACTTTTTATTCATAGGGCGCCTGATATATTTTTATGACCAGCCACTTGGCCCTGCACTGGAAAGACAAGTCTGTGGACGCTATAGGCACAAATAATATAATGGCCTATAGCCTACATCAGTGTTTCTCAAACTGTACGCAAGCTCCTTCACGTGGATTGATCAACATCTCAAATAATTGCTCAATTTAACTCTTGGGTTTAGTAAAGTACTTGTGTAGTCCCATTTTAAATCTCTTTAAGGCATACAGTGAAGAAAAAAAAATATTTGAACACCGTTTTTGCAATTTCTCCCACTTAGAAATCATGGAGAGGTCTGAAATGTTCATTTTAGGTCCATTTCCACCGTGAGATTTAAAGCTATTTAAAAATCATAAAATGTGATTTCCAGATTTTTTTGAATGTACGTGTATGATTTTGCTGCAAATAAGTATTCAAACACAATGCAAGAATTCTGGCTCTCAAAGACATGTCTCCCTTTAAAAAGTCCACCTCTACTCCACTTATTAAGCTAAATTAGTAGCACCTGTTTGAGCTCTTTAGCTGCATAAAGACACCTGTCCACCCCCTAAATCAGTCAAACTCCAACTACTGCTATGCGCAAGACCAAAGAGCTGTCAAAAGACACCAGAGACAAAATTGTAGATCTCCACAAGGCTGGAAAGGGCGACAGGGCAATTGGCAAGCAGCTTGTTGAAAAAAGATCAACCGTTGGAGCAAATGTTAGAAAATAGAAGAGGCTAAAGATGACTGTCAATCTCCCTCTGACTGGGGCTCCATGCAGCATCTCACCTCGTAGGGTATCAATGATGAAAAGAAAGATGAGGAATCAGCCCAGAACTACGTGAGGATCTGGAAGAGCTGGGACCACAGTATCAAAGGTAATACATAGAAGGTTCCCCTGCTTAAGTCAGCACATGTCCAGGTCCATCTGAAGTTTGTCAATGACCACCTGGATGATCCAGAGGAGGGAGAAAGTCATGTGGTCAGATGAGACCAAACTATAACTTTTTGGTATAAATTTTACTCGCCGTGTTTGGAGGAAGAAGGATGACTACCATCCCAAGAACACCATCCCGACACTGAAGCATGGGGGTGGAATCATGCTTTTGGATGCTTTTGGATGCTTTTCTGGTCAGGGGACAGGACAACTGTCTGGGTCCATGTATCGGGAGATTTTGGGCAACAACCTCCTTCCTTCAGTTAGAGCATTGAAGATAGGTCATGGCTGGGTCTTCTAAAATGACAATGACCTGAAGCACACAGCCAGGATAACCAAGAAGAACTACAAGAAACATTTGGCTCTAATTGCAAACAAAGGCTTCTGTACCAAATATTAACACTGATTTTCTCAGGTGTTCAAATACTTATTTGCAGCAATAACATACAAATAAATTATATGTGATTTCCGCTGTTTTCCTTTATTTTTTTAGATTATTAAGTGGAAGTACTTGCAAAATCGCAGGGTGTTTAAATACTTTCCTAACTGTAGACCTAGAATAGTTATGTTTTTGATCTGTTTTAGATCTGGTGGTGCTCTGAGGGCCAAGGATTTTAGGTGCTACTTGGTGTGTGAATTTATTAATTATAACATTATAATCCCTACAATTTTACCGTAGTTTATTAAGATTAAACATTTTAATCAGTAACATTTTTAACACTAATAAAGTAGTCTATATTTCATGCTGTGGCTGTTGGGAATGAGGTGACAACTTATCCTGCTGCTTTTGCACACAGACAGGTTTGGAGTTCGATTTACATTTACAGTCAGTTCTGGCTGTGTGCTGCTTCATCACGTCTCTCCTATTTCCCTCGTCTCTCATTCCCTTACAAACTACGTCCACATTAGCTCTTTGATTGGTCAGTTCTCGCCACATGCAAAGAATTCTATAGTTTTACTATACTGTGTGGCCGCCAGCTACACACACGGTAAGAGTTGTCCTTAAGACTACTCTGTCTCGCAACTTTATACTTATTGTACTAAATACGCTGCAAATCTCCTGTTTTCCTCTTGCTTCTCAAATCAAAATGAACTGAAAATGTCCACATTACAAATCAACTACCACCTGTGTGTGCTCTGGCTCCTCTCTCCTTTTATATAAAAAAAAACTTCACCGGAAGTTACGCAAAGCTTTAAACCTCAGGCCTGAGGTAACGTTGGTCAGATCAAGGCTAATTTCTTTCATGGAGGCGTAAGATGGAGCTAAATTCAGCCCAAGATTTTAGAGTGGAATACCCCCTATATATAGATATAGATATAGATAGATAGATAGATATATCTAGATAGATAGATATACTAAACTATTAATAGTTTGTTGCTCATGTCTAAAATATGATAAAAACGTTAACTTTGAATCTAATAATTTCAGCAACAACATTACTGCAGTTCAAATATATTATATTAGTGGACACAGATGCTCCTCAACTGCGTGGAGAAACGGTCTCTACTCCAGATGAACGGCTCTTCATCGCCTCAAAGAACTTGTTCTCCTCAGTGGTTCCAGTTCCACAGTCTATCTGCAAATTGAAGCGCATCCGCCTGCCCGTCCGAGGGAGTCGGACCTCTCCTTCATTGTGGAAGGAGGTTTCTACTTTTTCCCAAAGAGGTTTTGTAGTTTTTCCTTGCCGAGAAGGAGGGTAAAGATAGGGGACTTGGGGACATTTGTCTAAGGACAGGGGATGCTGGGACTTTGCTAAATTCCTATGACATTTTTTTCATTGTTACCCTTTGAGGCAACTGCTGTTGTGATTTGTCACAAAAATAAATCTAATTGCATTCATAATTTTCTAAACTTCTAAGACTGTCATGAGATGGATTTATGGTAAATGTAGAAATGTTTACCCAAAGAATGATGATCAGGTTGGATGTTACACTGGAAGTCTGATCAGTGTAACTGATCTACAGCAGCAGAGGAGAAAGCAGAGTGAGTCTCTTGGCCCAGGTGCATCTGTGTGTTGAGTTCCACTATCTTCATCCTCCAGTCTGAAACACCTAGTGACACGTGTTAGTTAATCAGCAGATTTTTGTTGTATTTGGTAAACTTTATAATTTTCTTTTTTTGTTCAAGCTACATTAGTTTGCCCTTCTAGCATATTTTTTCTAATCAAAACCTGCACTGTGTGAACAATCAGAATTAATTCAGAATAATCACTCACAATCAGATGCAACATGACAACAAAATTAGCATGTAGCTAAGTCATTTGGAACTAGACAACAAAGCACTACCTTTCCTAACATCAGTGTCTTACCCATGAGTTGTACTCACCTGAGTAGTTTCTTAGTTGAAGATAAATGCAGAGCATATGGGGAATCTGACTGTATTTGGATCCAATCAAATGAAGTCAGAAAGAGAACCGTGTGCTAAAGTTGCTCCATTGACAAAATCAAAATGCATTTTTTTTTTAGACTTGACTAACTAAAACTCAAGACCGTCAACATAATTTGACAAAGTTATTCATTCACGAGTGTGTAATAATGTCCTGAAGCGTTTTTCCCAAAACTCAGACCATGTGGCCAAGCATAAGCGCTGCGGAGCAAAAGGGGTCAGGCGCTTGGCTGTTTCCAACACTAGCTAAACCGACCCAGGGTCAGTTATTATTATTCATAACTTGACTTACGAAAAAAATGGCAAAATCAAAAAACAGGATCATGTACACTGTGTTAAAATGAACATTTTAAGACCAGAATGGTGAGCCTGACCGCAGCAGGAAATGACACTGGCGTTCCAATAGAAAGGGAATGGGATCTTGGCTTGGAGTCGGAAGAGTCTCCATACTCTTCCAATTTGGAACGCGCCGGCTAGTGGGTTAGCATGGGTGAAACAGGCTCACGTTACAGCGCTTTGTCATCAAAGTATTGCTGACAGCAGCTAAACACTTCTTTAGGCTCTTTCAAATTAAGTAAATGTCCTTATTCTAGCTGCTCAGAGTCAGAGAGCAACAGAGCATTAAAGACTAGTTCATTGACATGAGAAAAAGCATCTTAAATGCAGGGGTCGCCTCAAAATGACATTCTTTCTCATCTGATGTTAAGCTAAAACTAAAATGGAATACAGTGATCACTCGCTATATCGCGTTTCATCTTTCACGGCTTCGCTGCTTCACGGATTTTTTTTATAGTGCGGATATTTTTACAGTGCATTGTGCTCTGAATCCTGATTGGCTCAGGGGCTTTACTGTTGACAAGTGAAAAACCAATACAGTACAGCGTCAATATTTTATTTCTAGACAACAGTTTTCGTTTCTGTACATTCTGCCAACTTTACGTTTGCATTTTTTCTCTGTGACAAAACCCACAATGTCAGCGCACGGCACAAGAATGGGACCCTTTGGGACCCTTTGGGACCCTTTGAGTCGTTCATTGCAGTTCTCAAATATAATCGAAGGTGCATATCCGTTTATAAAAATGTTCTTGCTCAGAAAAAGAAAGAACGCCAACAACGACCCATAACAATGTTCTTCTCTCGGAGAAAGACCCCTGCGCCTTCAGTAGAAACAGACGCTACAGCGGGGCGGAGTCAGGACGAAGAGGCACAGCTGGGACTGTGACATACGCGAGGGACAATGTTTCCAACCTTGTATTACTATATTAAAATTATTGTTTTAAACAAATTTTGGGCTTTAAAACAGGTTTTGATTTTCGGTTTCATTCTATAGTTCAGTATTGCATTGTAGAGACCAGTTTGGCCCGAGTTTACATGCAAGAGAGTTAATACAATTCATACAAGCGAGAGGGTGTGCGTTATATGAATGTAATATGTGCGATATCATTTTGAACCACTGTGATCAATTTAAAGAATGGCCATTCTAATGTTTACTTGTCTTGTTTGTCTACTTTAACTACTTAATAATATATGGTACCGCGTTTCAAAGCAATGTATCAGTGTCTTCATCTCTCTGAGTCTTATCTTTTCTTCTGGTTCTAGCCCAATGATCTGCTATCACCATAAAATACAATGATATATGTTATACATTATATGGCAACTTGTATGACACCAAACTATTACACTTGCAATTACAGAGGTGAAAGGTTTCCTGTAGTTCTTGACCATGTTTGCACACACTGCAGCAGAGATTTTGGCTCACTCCTCCACACAGATATTCTCTAGATCTGTCAGGTTTCGGGACTGTCGCTTAGAAACATGGAGTTTCAGCTTCCTCCAGACATTGGAGACTGGCTTGGCCACTCCAGAACCTTGATATGCTTCTTACGGAGCCACTCCTTGGTTATCCTGGCTGTGCTTTGGGTCATTGTCATGTTGGAAAACCCTGCCATGACCATCTTCAATGCTCTGACTGCGGGAAGGAGGTTGTTACCCAAAAATCTCGCAATACATCGTCTCATTCATTCTCTCCTTGATACAGTGCAGTCGTCCTGTCCCCTGTGCAGAAAAACATTCCCAAAGCATGATGCTTTGGGATGGTGTTCTTGGGATGGTACTCAGCCTTCCTCCGAACACGGCTAGTGGAGTTTATACCAGAAAGTTCTATTTTGGTCTCATCTGACCACATTACTTTTTCCTATGACTCCTTTGATCATCCAGATAGTCATTGGCTAACTTCAGATGGGCCTGGACATGTGCTGACTTAAGCAGGAGAACCTTCTGTGTGAAGCATGATTTTATACCATGATGGCATAGTGTATTACAGATAGTAACCTTTGAAATTGGGGTCCGAGCTCTCTTCAGGTTAATGACCATCTCGTCCTGTGTTCTGGGCTGATTCAACACCTTTCTTATCATAATTGATACCCCATGAGGTGAGATGCTGCATGGAGACCCAGTCTGAGGGAGATTGACAGTCATCTTTAGCCTCTTCCATGTTCTAATAATGGCTCCAACAGTTGATCTTTTTTCACCAAGCACCATTGTGGGGTGGAAAGGTGCCTTTATGCAGCTAATGAGTTCAAACAGGCTACTAATTTAGATCAATAAGTGGAGTAGAAGTGGACTTTTTAAATACAGACTAAAAGGTCTTTGAGAGGCATAATTTGACTATGCGACTCATCCAGTTTTCCTGGCGTTTCAAACCGATGCGTGTCTAATAACAGCTCAGTCTAAATGCTTGTTGTTTTGTTTGGGACAGGGGACATGATGACCCTGCTGATGAAGATGGACACTTTGAGCGAGGAGGCCACTCAATTCTACATCGCAGAGACTGTCCTGGCCATAGACTCTATCCACCAGCTCGGCTTCATCCACCGAGACATCAAGCCCGACAACCTGCTACTTGACTCCAGGGTCAGACGCACTCTTTGCATTTCCGTTTTAGCAGCTGCGAAAGCTTTATTATGTAAAAGTAGAAGTACATTTGGCTTACCCTTTTCTGGATTAGGTTAAATGGTTTTTGAAGATGAAGTGGGGGGGAGTCATACTTTTCTTGTAGGGACAAAATTAGGTAAATCCTTCAATATTTAAAGTTTAGTTAAAGTGAAGTAAAGGGTTAATTTGTGCTCATATGAAGACGTTCCATGCATCTGCCAACTTTCATTTGTCTACGATGAAAAAATATTTGCCTAATGTATTTTGACTTTCAAGAGGGCACCACTTTATGCAACTTAAATTTGACGGAACTCTAATTTAGTTTAGACTTTTCCACGTTTAGGTGCTCTATTTGACGGAAAAAATAATAATAAATATTTGTTTACCATGTTTTTTTACTCTTAAACGATAAAAGTTAGAATGATGTGTATGAAGGTTATTTTGTGTTTTTATTACCAAAGCTTTTATTTTTACACTGAATTTATGTAATTGAATGTTTTGCATTTGAATTATGTGAGCTGATCCAATTTAAGTTAAGTAAAACATATTCATGAAATATGAAAATATTGTTAAAAAAAAAAAAAAAAAGTTAAACTACATTAATCAGTTTGCACTGTGTTCTAGAATTCCGGTGTCTTAAAATGTCAGTGTATAAAAATACAATGTTTTGAATTTCAGTGTATAAATATTAATATATTCCACTTTAGCCTCAAAAACCATCTGCCTGCAGGTAATTCTGCTGCAGTCATTATCTTAAAATAGTGTATGAAAATGTAAGGGTAAGGTGGTCTATGCTTTCTGTCTTGTCGCATTTTGGTGATAAGAGAAGTTTAAATGAGAGAGGGAGAAGTGGGATGTGTCACATATTGACAGCCTGACGACAACTCAATAAAGCCACATGAGGGCGCTCCAGGATAACGTACACCATAACTCTTTCTATCGTTTAAGTTTTGAACTAAACATTCATAAATAAAAATATAAACCACATACCCAAAACATTATTTTAAAAGCATTATTTTCCTAATTTTAAAAGCAAAGCAGAAGGTATGAAGTAGCAGTACTCTGCTCATAGAGAACAGGAGCTCGATTGCTTCAGTCTGGATTTGACCGGAAGATTCAATTGTAGTCATCTGGACTCCGTTTTAGAAAAATGATACGTTTTGACTCTCATCCAAGAGTAATTCTCAATCTGTGAAACAAGTCTGAGAACTCCTGTTTATACCCTACTCTGTGAAAGCCCTGCCCACAGGGCGGGACCTCCCGATAATGGCCCATTGAAACTTAACTGGGATGGGCCATCTACATCCTATTGTTAATGTAATTCTTAGAAATATGTCGCTGTAATCCCTCATTCGTCCAGGAGTAAGCAGCAACTAACTATGTATTTTGTAAATTTCAAAACATTATATTTTTATACACTGACATTTTAAGACATTGTATTTTTATACCCTGACATTTTAAAAACACAGTACATTGTATTTTTTTAACACTGATTTAATTGTATTATTTTTTTCCTCATTTTCATATTTAATGAATTTGTTTTATTGATTGGATGTTTAAAAATTCAGTTCACATAATTCAAATGCAAAAAATGCAATTGTATAAATTCAGTGTAAAATAAAAGCTTTGTTAATAAAAACACAAAATAACCTTCATAGATGGGACTTTGTGAAATTGTTCCCAACTACAAACACACTGTAAATACTTTCACAAGTCCACGTCAAACAGATTTCATTTTTTGAATTTCTAAAAAGGAAATTTGAAGATGGCCCCACAGAGCCATATAAAAAGATACAATCTTAAGTAGCATATCATTACGTCCAGCTGGCAATTCTGCATGTGCGTTCAAATTGGTCCGTTCAAATTTGTCCGTTCAAATTCGACAATGTTTGTAAAAGATTAACTTATTTTAAATGTTATTTTTCCTTTTAAACCTTTTATCGCACATGGGTTTTGCACATTTGACATAGTCTGAAATAGTCTGAAGTGTTTACGGTGAAAAATCATTAGAGGAAATGTCAAAAGATTTTTAATTCTCTGGTTTGATCCAAAATGGAAGACTTCCTGTTGGGTTTAGGGTAGGTCATAATATATATTTGTGTCCCAACATGACTTCTTTTTGATGTGAACTTTTATCAGTCTATGTTGACATTTGTCTAGTCAGCTCTCCCATTGTTGCCATGTAAATAGATCTTTGAGGTGGTGCTACTGAGCAAAAGACAACCCAGTCAGCGCCACACTGGCTCCTGTCACCGTCTGTGTTTTTGGGATGTAAAAAAACACACTGATTTGCAAAAAGAACTACTACTGTGCATTACCTGGGGAAACAAAATGCGTCAAGATAGAAAAGCACTCTAATGCTTACTTCTAACACTGCTACTTTGCCTAACCTCAATCTAAACCAATCTAACCATATCCTAAATTATATTATGTTTCCACCCTAAACCACACCATCTACCATTTTGGTTCAAACGTGACACGACCAAAATCCTGTACTCGTATTTTAACTTCAATTCAATTTATTTTTGTAATGCCCAAAATCACAACAGCGGTTGCCTCGAGGGGCGACAGTGGAAACAAACTTGTCCTGCATCTGAACTTTGAAAATGTCTCATGTTCTAATGTAAATGATTTGTTGAACTCTGTTACATCTAGTGTTTTGAATGTTCTCGATACCATTGCCCCTATGAAGGCTAAAATTGTTAAAAATAAGCAGAAGTCACCATGGAGAAATGATGATTCGGTCAGGGCACAGAAAAGGGAGTGCCGCCGGGCCGAACGAAAATGGCGGCAAATGTACAACCTCATTTTATGTAGAACTAGGGAAGGATATTTTTCTGAAATAATTGGAAGCTGCAGTAACAGTAGTGTCCTGTTTGCCACAGTAAACAGATTAACAAACCCTCCATCTCAGCTGCCGTTAGAACTCATTTCCACATCCAAGTGTAATGAGTTTGCATTATTCTTTAATGACAAAGTTCAGGGCATTAAAAATGCTATAAAATTCTACAATGCAAAAAATAAATCCTCAAACCACCTACACACTTAGATCTGACTCACTTTGCACCTGTAACTGACAAAACTGTCCAGGAGATCATCACCAGTCTGAGTTCATCTACATGCTGCCTCGATGTGTTACCACCAGATTTCTAAAGTCTGTGCTGAACAGTTTGTTAGCACCACTCACTCAAATAGTTAACATGTCGCTTCAATCTGGAACATTCCCAATGTCTTTGAAAACTGCGGTCATAAAGCCTCTTCCTAAAGAAGAGCAGTCTTGATGCCGCAAGTACTGAGTCATTACCAGCCCATCTCTAATCTGCCATTTTGGGGCAAAGTCCTTGAAAAGGTTGTTTACCAACAGCTCACTGATTTCCTCTTTATAAACAACTCATCTGATGTTTCCAGTCAGGTTTTAGACCTCATCACAGCACTGAGACCGCTCTTGTCAAGGTGACAAATGACATCCACCTGAACACTGACGCGGGCAAAGCCTCAGTCTTAATTCTGTTAGATCTGAGTGCTGCTTTTGACACTGTCGATTATGGGATACTTTTACAGAGACTAGAGACTGGGTGGGCATCACTTGGCACTGCGCTAAACTGGGGTTAAAGTCCTATCTGGAAGACAGGAAGTTCTTTGTCGAAATTGGTAACTGTGTCTCAGACCCAGATGCCCCTGACCTGTGGGGTGCCCCAAGGGTCAATACTGGGACCCCTTCTGTTCAACCTCTACATGCTGCCGTTAGGTCAGTTTTGATACGCAGCGAGAATGTGTCCTATCACAATTATGCAGACGACACTCAAATCTATGTTTCACTGACGGCAGGTGAATATGGACCAGTGGATTCACTCTGTCACTGCATCCAACAGATCAGTGTGTGTGGATGCAAAACAACTTTCTCCAGCTGAACTCAGACAAGACTGAAATCATCGTCTTTGGCCCACAGAAACAAAGAAAAGTGTTAGCAGTCACCTCCAGAGTCTCGCTCTAAAACCTACACATCAAGTTAGAAATCTGGGGGTAATAATGGACATCAGACTTGAATTTTAACAGCCACGTCAGATCAATAACATCAGCAGCTTTTTACCATCTAAAAAACATTGCCAAAATCAAAAGTATTGTCTAAACCAGACCTGGAGAGACTTATTCATGCGTTTGTCTCTAGTAGATTAGACTACTGTAACGGCCTGCTCACTGGCCTCTCCAAACGAGCTGTAAAACAGCTGCAGTACATCCAGAACGCTGCTGCTCGGGTCCTGACTAGAACCAGGAAGTACAATCACATTAGTCCTGTGCCTCAGGTCTCTGCACTGGCTCCCTGTGGCTCAGAGAATAGACTTCAAAGCAGCTCTGCTTGTATACAAGTCGCTCCATGGCCTAGCACCAAAGTACATCTCGGACATGTTAGTGCCATATGAACCATCTCGGACTCTGAGGACCTCAGGGACCGGCCTCCTGCTGGTGCCCAGAATCAGGACTAAACATGGGGAATGTGTGTTTCAGTTTTATGCAGCTAAAATCTGGAACAGTCTTCCTGAGGATGTGAGAGGAGCCTCTACTCTGGCAGTGTTCAAATCTAAACTAAAAACTGTTTTTGTTTGGCTGTGCATATGACTGAAATGCTTTTCTTTGCACTCTTCTCTTGTATGTCTTGAACTAAGATTGTGATTTCTGCCATATATTTGTGATTTTAATGCATTTTTTCCTGTTGTGTGAAGCACTTTGAATTGCCTTGTGTACGAATTGTGCTCTACAAATAAACTTGCCTTGCCTTGCCTTTGTGCTACTCCAGGGCCATGTCAAGCTGTCAGACTTCGGTCTGTGCACCGGGCTCAAGAGGGCTCATCGCACTGAGTTCTACAAAAACCTTAACCACAGTTTACCCAGTGACCTCAGCAAACAAAGTAAGCCTCCTTTCCTCCAACAAATGAAGTATGTACATGATGCCACTGCTACAAGACTAATGTGTGTGTGTGTAACGTCTGCAGCTCAGAACATGAACTCCAAGAGGAAAGCAGAGACCTGGAAGAGGAACCGGAGGCAGTTGGTGAGTTGTCTACTCTAACATTCATGCCATCCAAATTTCAAAGACAGTGGTACCAAAATTTAATTTTGAAAAGACTGTATGCATTTTCCAAATTTTAATTTTCAATTTAATCCAAGTCCGTTTATTGTGCACACAATGTAAAATACTCAGCAGTTTGGTACTCTACCACAATCTAGTCTAGCTTTAGAAGAGATTGGCGTGAATGAATAATGCAATGTGAAGCTCTTTGAGTATCTTGAAAGGTTCTATTTAAATACAAAGCATTGCATGGGGGAATTTACAAGAATCCTAGGATAGTTCGGACTATGGAAGCAAATGATACATGGTACAGTGAGGAAAATAAATATTTGAAAACAAGTTGCACTTAGAAATTAAGTCCTGATATCACATTGTATATTTTTTTTATTTTTTTTAATATAATGTATAATCGTTGTTATTACTGCAATTAAGTGTTTGAACACCTGAAAAAATTAATTTTAATATTTGGTACGGAAGCCTTTGTTTATATATTACAGAGATTAAACGTTTCCTGTAGTTCTTGACCAGGTTTGCACACACTACAGCAGGGATTTTGGACCACTCCTCCACACAGATCTTGGGGTTTTCATGGAACAACATAGTTTCAGTTTCCTCCAAAGCTTTCTATTGTATTTAGGTCTGGCTAGGCCAGTCCAGAACCTTGATATGCTTCTTGGTTATCCTGGCTGTGTGCTTTGGGTGATTGTCATGTTAAGCCATGACCCATCTTCAATGCACTGACTGAGGGAAGGAGGTTGTGGCCCAAAATCTCGCAATACATGGCCCCATTCACCCTCCTTAATACAGAGCAGTCGTCCTGTCCCCTGTGCAGAAAAGCACCCCCAAATCATGATGTTTCCAACCCCATGCTCTGGATGATTCAAATGGTCATTTGGCCAACTTCAGCAAGATCTCACCTCGTGGGGTTCAAATGATCCTGAGAACAGTGAGGAATCAGCCCAGAACTACACGGCGGGAACTGGTCAATGATTTGAAGACGGCTGGGACCACCGTCACAAAGATGACAAAAAGTAACACACTACGTCATCATGAGTTGAAATCCTGCATTGCCCGAAAGGTTCCCCTACTATACAAAAATCATATAAATGCCCGTCTGAAATTTGCTAAAGCTAAACCATCTGGACGATCCAGAGGAGGATTGGGAGAATGTGATGTGGTCAGATGAGACCAAAATGGAACTGTTTGGTTTATACAACACTTGCCGTGTTTGGAGGAAGAAGAATGCTGAGTTGCATCCCAAGAACACCAGACCTACTGTGAAGCATGGGGGTGGAAACATCATGCTTTGGGGATGCTTTTCTGCAAAAGGGACCGGAAGACTGGTCCGTATCAATGGCAAGATGAACGGGGCCATGTATTGTGACATGTTGGGTGAAGACCTCCTTCCCTCGGTCAGAGAATTGAAGATGAAACGTGGCTGGGTCTTCCAGCATGATAACGATCCAAAGCACACAGCCAGGAAGACCAAGGAGCGGCGCCGTAAAAAGCATATCAAGGTTCTGGAGTGGCCAAGCCAGTCTCCAGACCTCAACCCAATCGGAAAACCTGTGGAGGGAGTTGAAACTCCTTGTTGCCAAGCGGCAGCCCTCAAACATCACAGCTCTAGAGAAGGTCTGTTCAGACGAGTGGGCCAAAATACCAACTAAAGTGTGTGTAGACCTGGTCAATCACTACAGGAACCGTTTGACCTCTGTCATTGCCAACCAAGGCTACATTACTAAGTATTAAAAGTAACTTTTGCTGGCTGCCGAATACTTATTGGCCATCCATTTTCACAATAAATTGTTTAAAAATTGTGCAATGTGATTTCTTGGATTTATTATTTTTTTTACATTCTGTCTTTCACGCTTGATGTGTACCTATGATGAAAATGACAAACCTCTATTATCTTTTTAAATGGGTGAACTTGCAAATTTTTAAGTTGCCCAATACTTATTGGCCCCACTGTATATAGGGAATGCCTCGGGATCCTCCCGGAGTAGTTGGAGGAAGTGTCTGGGGTGAGGGAAGTCTAGGAGTCCCTGGATCGATGTCCGAAGCACAAATTTTGCTCAGGGATTTAAATGTTTTTCCCATGTGACCCAACCATTTGTCATCTAAAAGTAAAGCCAGATATTTTATCTGTAAAATCTTCAGGGGAAAATGCAAAAAATCATATCGTAAACAATGACAATTATGCAAGTAAATGGTATACAAAATTTGAGTTCAGTGAAAATTTAAGAAATTCTAGCTTTTACAAACAATCAGATTTAGAATTTGCTTGTAGAATTGTGAGAATTTAATGATATGCTATCTTTTAATATGTATATAATGTGTGTCGTGGACTTGTGATACAATCAAGAGCAACCTGAGGAAGTCAATTCATTCTAGCTTTTATTGTTTAAAGAGAAAAACCCAAATGCGAAAATCGTCCCAGTGAGGGACTAATTAAAATTGTATCCGGAGCCGAGTCGAGTAGTAAACAAGGACAAATACGCCCGAGTTGTATTGAAAAATCAAACTCAGGAAGCTCTCATTTTGAAAAGAAAGTCACAGTAAAAATATGACGCTCAAAAATCATATACCTCTCCCTAAATTATATAGGAAGTTGGCCATATTGGCACCCCCTCGTACTTTTGACGACATCTACAGTTTCAATCGAAAATACAAATTTGGCCACAAGACACCAAATCTATGAGCAATGAAATATTGACTATTTGAAGCTGATACGTTTGCGGGTGTAATCATGGTAAAAAAAAAAAAAGGCGTTCCTCAAATATTTTAATTGGAAAACTTGAATTGAGCAGTTGTGAAGTTTTGCACGCTGAACATAGTTATATTCAAATTAAGTGGTTATATAATAAAATGGCTCTTTAGCACTCTCTTAAATTTATGTTTTTTAAAATTCATAAAAGAAAAATATGGGACCAAAAGAATTTGTGGTGTGGTCACATACGCTCTTAACGAAGCTGCAATTTTGAAAGTGCAAACATCCTTGTAAATGTGGTAAACATAGTTGGCTTTAGAAGGACCCAGTGTCCTAACTGTATTTTGATGAGCAGGACATTATTATGTGGGAATTAGTTTTATGTTTTAAAATAGCGGGGGGGGACTAACAATATACCATAGGTTTAAGTATTTTAATTATGTCTGCATAAACGAAAGTAGAGCTCTGTGCATTGCGGATATAAGGGTTGAGTCTAGCTAGCTTAGTTAATAGTGATGTGTGTGTGGTACAAATAAATGGGTAGTTAATGACCAAAGGTGATGCACATCCGGTCAATCTACGTTCCTACCCTCACCTATGGTCATGAGCTTTGGGTAGTGACCGAAAGGACAAGATCGCGGATACAAGCGGTCGAAATGAGTTTCCTCCGCAGGGTGGCTGGGCGCTCCCTTAGAGATAGGGTGAGGAGCTCAGTCACGCGGGAGGAGCTCGGAGTAGAAGCGCTGCTCCTCCACGTCGAGAGGAGCCAGCTGAGGTGGCTCGGGCATCTGTTCCGGATGCCTCCTGGACGCCTCCCTAGGGAGGTGTTTCTGGCATGTCCCACCGGGAGGAGCCCCGGGGAAGACCCAGGACACGCTGGAGGGACTATGTCTCTCGGCTGGCCTGGAACGCCTCGGGATCCCCCCGGAGGAGTTGGAGGAAGTGTCTGGGGATAAGGAAGTCTGGGAGTCCCTGCTTAGACTGCTGCCCCCGCGACCCGGCCCCGGATAAAGCGGAAGAAGATGGATGGATGGATGGATGGATGGTGATGCACATGCTCTTGAACTAGCTGTATGTCTCTCACCATGTAACTAACTACATCAGTGTAGAGCGAGTTCCTGCACTTACTTTAAAGTACATGCTTAGAAGCAGGAGCTATTTCCCAATTCTTTCGATGTGCAAAAGCCCACCAAAAGAGGCTGGTACTAAAAACTACAATAGATTCTATTCATCACACGATGCAAATCAACCCAAAAATGTACCTATTAGTAATTTTGTTTTATTTTCTCTCCCCCAGGCCTTCTCAACAGTGGGGACTCCAGACTACATTGCCCCGGAAGTGTTCATGCAGAATGGGTACAACAAGCTGTGTGACTGGTGGAGCCTGGGGGTCATCATGTACGAGATGCTCATAGGTAACCACACCTGCCCCCTTCCTAGTAAGAGTAACCCTACACTTCTCACCAAGAAAAAACACCAAGTATATCCCTAACCCTCTGCCGACCAAGAATAACCCTAACCCTGTGCCCACCAAGAATAACCCTGCCACTGTGCCCACACTGACTCTATTAGTGGTGCTGACCCTAACCCTGCTGTGCTTTGTGCCAGTGGCTTGCGGTCAGGGCAATCAAGGCAATTTCAAATCCATTTAGCACTTTGTTAAAGTATGGGAGTTTAGTTTAGGAAGAGGCGTTCGCCCTTCATGCGGGAAACCCGGATTCAAAGCTCACCCTATTATCCACTAAATATTGATCAACACCTCAGGTCTGCTTGCCCATCCATAAAAGTCACTACATGCTACTGCTTTGTGCCCAGGCTACCCGCCCTTCTGCTCAGAGACACCTCAGGAGACCTACAGGAAGGTGATGAACTGGAGGGAGACGCTTACCTTCCCCCCTGAAGTGCCAATCTCAGAGAAGGCCAAAGACCTTATACTCAGGCATGGATCTTCTGGTTCCTACAGTGCTGGAGTTGAATATTCTCACTTATTGAATGTAAATGTTGTGTTCAGGTTCTGCTCTGAGGAGGAGCACAGGATTGGGGCTGCTGGGGTGGAGGATATCAAGACCAATCCGTTCTTTGAGGGAGTGGATTATGACCACATCAGGTTGTTAATGGCATTTGGTTTGATTTAATATAAGGCTTAATATAGGCTTTTATATTTTTTTGTTACATTTAGGCTTCATCTTCATATTAGTTGACCTGCTTGACACATTTAGCCAGTGCTTATCATATTGCATGTGTGAGCTTCTTTACAGTAGCATTTTTTTGCCAGATTTAATTGTTGAAAACAGCCTCTGCTTTGTTTGCGCACACGCTCTGTCCTGGTGCAGTTCTGTGGGTGTTCTTCTCTCACAAAAACACAGGAGGAAGTTTGAAGCACGAAGAATTGTTTCTTATACCGTCCTAAAAGCGCTGTCAAGCAGCGTGCACATAAGCATGTTTAAGATTAATTTGGGCTACTTTCCAACAAAATTATGGCTACTGTGCATCAGGCCTTCTCATTATATTGTCATAAAGAGATACCCGAGGCATGACGTGCTAGACCAGGGCTATTCAACATTATTTTCCCGATTTGGCCCCCGGGCCTTAGGTTGAATAGCTCTGTGCTAGACACTATTGAAAACGCAAAAATCAAGTAGTAAACAAATTATGAACATGCAAGTAGATTCAATCAAAGATTTGAATTCTAATTTTGATTGAAGACCCCCAGAAAAAAGATTCAAGATATCAATCAAGATATCAGATATCAATTTACATTGCAGCAATGGGAGCTCTGACTGGAAAAAATGTAATGCAGGCAAATTAAACTTGGCATAAAAAATAGGTAATGTCAGGACATGTAAAATATTTTATTATGACCCTGCCCTAAACCCTACAGGAAGTCGGCCATATTGGATCAAACCTGGTAGATAAAAAGTTATACATCAAGAGCAAAACTCATGTGCGATTAAAGATTGTCGATTTGGTTTTGAATAGACGTTGGGCTTGGTCATAGTAAATTTTCAACTAAATCGGATTCGAACAGACCAAATGCAGAATACAGAATTGCGAGCTAGACATACTGATATGCTACTTAAGGTTGTATCTTTAAATATGGGTCTCTGGCACCCCCTTCAAATTTCATTTTTTTTCTGAAATGAAATCTGTTTGACCTGGACTTGAAAATATTTACAGAGGAAGTGTCCATAGTGAGGAACTAGGGCTGCAACGATTACTCGAGTAAATCAAATAATTCGATTACAAAAAAGCTTTGAGTCTTATTTTATTTCCTCGATGACTCGTTTGATTTACATATTTAATTAAAAACATGAGAATCTGTGGTGCACGGAACGACTTATGGCGCTTTTGTTTCACACGGCGCTTGTTCCGCTCTGACGAAGGCGCAACAAGGAAGAGAGCAGCGCGTTTGAAACTCACGAGTGCGACTGGGAAGAGTTTTGATGAGTGAAAGAGCCATGGATCTATTAAAATAATCCTGAGCTGCAACTCTAAACACCGCATCTAGCTCTGCGTGCCGCCCACACCAGCCACCGCGGACCCTCGCGCGCCCCCACACAACAACTGTGCTTCCCAGTCACACTTGTACTTGTAAACAGCCAATGCACATGGAAACAGCACGGAGGACAGCGGTTATGTAATAATAATCTGTTGTTTGTGAAACAAAAAGTCAGAGACATGGAGGCCAAAGTGACCAGCAGACAGAGTGTTATTTTAAGAAGAAAGCATTAGAACTTTTATTGTTTAAGAGTAAAACATTGGGCCTAAAACAAAGATTATTATTATTATTATTATTATTATTATTATTATTATTATTATTATTACTATTATTATTATTATTATTGTTGTTATTGAGTGACTGCATTCTAGGCACTTATTGTTCCTGTGTTTTTATTATTATTATTATTATTATTATTATTATTATTATTGAGTGACTGCGTTCTATAGAATGCAGGCACTTATTGTTTCTAGAATGCAGTCACTTATGCTTTTGTATTTTATTGAGTGACTGCATTCTATAGAATGCAGGGACTTATTGTTCTTGTGTATTTTATTATTGAGTGTCCTTGCTTCCTGGACTTGCTTTGGGGTAATCCTCAGCCTTGTCATTTTTTCAGGATTCGTCTTCAAATTTTGGATGTTTCCATCTCTCTTGGCTTTCACAAGTCGCATTTCTTGTCCGATTTTCGTCATTCAAAGTTCAGTTTGTAGATCTTTTTCGTGTGATTCCTGGACTTGCTTTCGGTATTCCTCTGTCTTATAATTTTTTCGGTATTCGTCTTACAATTTTCCCTATCTCGTAAAGTGGCGGAATATTGTTGATATTGCGGGATGTTGGAGGTTGTATTTACAAACATAGGAACTTGTCTCGGCTTTAAGGTGCAATATAAAACACTGAGCAATAATAAAAACAACATATATTCAATCCAAATGGCATGCATTAAGAAACAATTTAAAATTACTATAGTATAAAATAAAAATTGGCATGTACACGAGAATTACAGTTCAATTTGCAGTTGTAGTGCAGAAAGTGACTGGGAGATATATTTATACTTGATTTTGTGGTTTTATATAGACGTGTAAAAAAGTGCGTTTTGTTTTTGCATTTGGCAGTCACTCGCAATGGCTTCCTGCCATTGCCGTTTCTAGTTATTATATTTTCCACATTTATCCCCGTTTTGCTGTGGGCCGCACAGGTCGCATTCCTTGTCCGATTTACGTCATTCAATGTTCAGTTTGGAGATAATTCACTAGTGATTCCTGGACTTGCTTTCGGGTAATCATCTGCCTTGTCATTTTTTCAGGATTCGTCTTGGAACATTGGATTGGATGTTTCCCTCTCTCTTGGCTTTCACAGGTCGCATTTCTACTCCGATTTTCGTCATTCAAAGTTCAGGACTTTTTTTCGGGATTCGTCTTACAATTTTCCCTATTTCTTAAAGTGGCGGAGTGTTGGTGATGTTACGGATGTTGGAGGTTTGTGACATCATCGTCATCAGAATCAGAATTATTGATAAGAATAACCTCTCAACTATTATGATTGGTGCTCTAGCGCCACCTACAGGAATGCATAAACATTACTTTGATTTTTATTATTGAAATTCAGCAGAGCATTCCTTGACGTGCTCTGGATCTTAAAAATCCATCAGACCTTTGCCCCATTTTGTAATTTGGCCTCTCGGACCCTCCACACCGAAGGGTCCGGCATTAATAATAATGATTCATAATTTATTTTTATGTGTTTGTGAGCATTAATTGCGCCCCTGCTGACTAATATTGAAAAATACACTACAGCGCATCGTTCGTTCTGCTGAGAAGGTGATCGGCTGCAGACTTCCATCTCTGCAGGACATGTACATCTCCAGGGCTCTGGGACGAGCAGGTCGGATCACAGCTGACCCTTCTCTCCCTGGACATGGTCTATTTGAACCACTCCCCTCAGAAAGGTGGCCACTCTCCTCAGGCAGGAGGCTACGGTCTATTCGGACCAGAACCTCCCGCCACAACAATAGTTTCTTTCCCTCTGCCGTTGGACTCATGATCACTTCTAAACATCTGCCACTTTAACTGCAACTATTCAATCAGTGAGTGATTTAGTTTTTTAAACCTGAATATTTGGGCGTTAAGTATTCATTTCGACACCAACAAACTATTGCCAAGAGTGTACATTTTAAAGTACATGCTCATTATAAGGCAGAAGCATCCTGGTATGATGTAGTGGGGTTCTGTACATACACTCCTGCGCACTCGCTCAGGTCAGACAGCCAGCTCCAATTTCTTGTCCCAAAAAACCTTTATTCTTTACCTTCCTTTTTTCAACTTTATTCTTTAGGCGGATTTATTCTTTCCACTTTATTCCGTAAGCTTTATTCTTTCAACTTCTATGCAGTCTTCTAAAGACTTTATTCTTTAGACTTCATTCTTTACACTGTATTCTGTAGACTTTATTACACATCAAGACGGATGGGAAACGTTAATGCTCACTAACACATTAATTTTCACAAACACATAAATATAATTCTGGCCAAATGTTGGTGCTGTTGGGCCTTTGCCGCATCATCATTATGGCACCTGTACACAAGAAACTATTCTTGTGGCGAGATGTTCTGGTCCGGATGGACCGTAGCCTCCTGTCCGAGGGGAGTGGTTCAAATAGTCCATGTCCATGGTGAGAAGGGTCAGCTGTGATCTGACCTGCTCCTCCCAGAGCCCTGGAGTATATAGACTTGTAAAAAAGTGCGTTTGTTTTTGCATTAGGCAGTCACTCGCAATGGCTTCCTGCCATTGCTGTTTCTAGTTATTCTTATATTTTCCACATTTATCCCAGTTTTTCGCTGGGCCGCACAGGTCGCATTCCTTGTCCGATTTACATCATTCAAAGTTCAGTTTGTAGATAATTTTCGTGTGATTCCTGGACTTGCCTCCGGGTAATCCTCAGCCTTGTCATTTTTTCAGGATTCGTCTTCAAACTTTGGATGTTTCGTACTCTCTTGGCTTTCAGAGGTCGCATTTCTTGTTCGATGTTCGTCATTCAAAGTTCAGTTTGTAGATATTTCTCGTGTGATTCCTGGACTTGCTTTCGGTATTCCTCGGTCTTATAATTTTTTCTTACCCCTATCTCTTAAAGTGGCAGAATGTTGGTGATGTTGCGGGATGCTGGCGGTTTGTGACATCATCGTCATCAGAATCAGAAAGGGTTTATTGCAAATGTCAATGAACAAAATTTACAAACATAGGAACTTGTCTCGGCCTTAAGGTGCAACATAAAACACTGATCAATAATAAAAACAATATGTATTCAATCCAAAGGGCATGCATTAAAAACAATTTAAAATTACTATAGTATAAAATAAAGATAGGCATTACTATGTACGCGCTAAGTAGCTCACTCATGCATTCCCCAATTTATGCACGTTCTGTGCATATGAATTTGTAATTCAAAATTTGAACATTATTACTGTATTTCAAGTTAATGACATACAGTGACCAGGGACCCACACCATGACTCAGGAATGCGCAAGCGCTTTCCGAAAAATAGGAACATTGTTTTTGCATTATTTTTTCCTTTTTCTCTTTTTTCTTCTTTCTTCTTTTGTCTCGGGACCAACCCCCCTATTTTTCACCCAGTGAGCACTGACGAAAAGTCAGGAAAATTTGTATTTTGATACCTTTCACAGTCTCTATATATACATAGCTACAATTTGTGAAATTTCCCAAATTTTGACTTTATTGCCATTTGCACATCCAAATTCCGTCAAATTTGAATCTGTTTTTAAAGTCTTTAATCTGAACCAACCTGATGGGAAATTATTGAATTTGGACCCCCTACAGAGTGAATACAATTTTTATATGGGGAGCAAAAATATATACATATTTTTTAAATTTTATGAAATGGCTTTGGCGTCCTGATCAAAATGGTCAGTAAGACCCATGTCATATTTCTTATGGCGTAACTGTAGCTTTAACAGAAACCCCCGATGTTATTCCAATTGGAAAATCACCAAATCACTGAAATTTGATCATCTTTACACATCATTCTTTTACAAACTCCTACTAGGACGTGACACTCATCTTGAGGAGGGGGGCATCAAAAGTTATCCAATTCTTTATTCTAAGTGCTGTAGTTTGCCATGCAATTTTGGCAAGAACTTCCAAAACATTGCCTTTTGAATGGGGACTACAAAATGTAGTTACAAAATTTATACAATTTTGCACAAAATTCTTTTTTGGTGTGCCTTTCAAAAAATCCAATCAGACCCATGTTATAATTCTTTCGGCGTAGCCGTAGCAATGACAGAAACCTTCCATGTTATTCCACCGGGAAAATCGCCAAATCACTGAAATTTGTACTTGTTTACTCTATATGTCGGTGTAATCCCTCATTCTTCCAAGAATGTTCCATTGTAGAAAAAGATTCAGTTGTAGTCATCTGGACACTGTTTAAGAAAAAACAAAATGTTTCGACTCTCATCCAAGAGTCATTCTCAATCTGTGAAACAAGTCTGAGTACTCAGGTTTATATCCTACTCTGTGAGAGCCCTGCCCACAGGTCGGGACCACCTGATAATTGGCGATAGAAACTAACTGGGATGGACCTATTGTTCACTGACTTTGGCTCCCTCTTCCCTGAGTATCTGATTAGCATCAGAATGCCTCGGGAGTCTCCAGGGTTTCAACAAACCATTATAAACAACGGGAAGGTTGAATCTTAAACCTCCATTACGATTTAAGGATTCCTTAAATCGTCAGGGAATCGACAGAGTCCAGATGACTACAACTGAATCTTTTTCTACAATTTACACTTTATACTTTTACGAACTCCTCCATGGGCGTTAGCCTGACCAAGTTTAAATCTGCTGAAAATCATCAACACAATAATGGCCATATTTGTAAAACAAAGGAGAGGAGAAGGCGCAATAGCGCCATGGATTCGGCAGTTGGTTAAATAAAAGGAGGAAGCCCTCTGATGCTTTGGAAGCTCTCTGCGGACCATGGCTTTTGACCCATGAGTCAGGTCTGATCAAGAAAGTTTCATTTCAATGCGGCAGGTCGCCGTATATCGCATGTGCGCACTCCCTGTGTCTTTGTATTCGCGTCTACATTCTCTTCCTCATTAAACTAATTTCTCTGTGAATATGAGTCTGATTGTAATAGAACACACAGCATTTTGAACCTTAAACTATAAAAAACAAGATGTGTCCCTTGGAAAACATAATATATTTCCCGCTTATCTCGCATGGCCTTTCTAGGCTAATAAGTTATAAAAACCCTAAGACTTGTTTATTTGAAGTAGTATTTTAATGATGGCGCTACCTAAAATATGAAGTTGGGTTTTAGGGATGGTTTATTTTCCCCGTATGTCAAATCGGATGGCGGGCCATTTGATTTATCATGTTAGGAATGGCGGCCCCTGTATGTACGTAGCAAGACCCCTGACTTTATGTATGAGAGCTTTTGCTCAAATAAAACTCCAAGGTTTCTTGCAGTAGAACTGGAGGCTACACTGACATTGTTAAGTGTGACTTTTTGGTCGGATAAAAGAGTCTTGCAGGGCCTAGCACTACTTCACACAAGCACTAGTCAGTCTACTTCATCGGCCTGATCAGGTGTCATTGATAAGATCAGCTGTGAGTCATCTGCATAGGAGTGAAAGTTAATGCCGTGCTTTCTGATAATGCTACTTTACAGCAGCATATAAAGTGTAAACAGAAAAAATTCACGCAATTGTTTGTCATTGTTGTTTGCAGGTAATGTGGAAGGCTACATGTTAGCCAACCGACATCAGGAAACAGGAAAAGTGGAGCTTCTCAATGTTCATTAAAAACTATAAAATGAGTAACACTTTTCAAATTTGAAACGGGTAAAGAATTATCTCCCAGCCTCTTGACCCAGGACTTTCCTCCCACAACTGGTCGGCACTTTACAATGTGTGTCATGCAACCATTGTTCAGGACGCACAATTTAAACTACCCTATTACGAAACACTGCAAATCTTCCAATCATTGCAGTATCAACCAATTAAAAGTTATGGCCATTGGGGTGATCCCCAAAACGCTCTGACACATCAAAGCTATGACACATCCCGGACTGAATGAGGATGTTGACTTCTCCGCTTTCCTATAATAGCAACTGTTTTATTGTATAAACTTATCTCTAATGTTGTCTATCGTAGAGGTCCGGAGCTCTGGTTATTTTTTTTATGGTTATAGAATTGTTTTGAATGTGAATAGTCTTGAAAGATTCCGGTTGTTGTGGTATTATCTTTGTGGAGGTGATGACTGTCATTTCAAACTGGTTGTCCCTACATAAATATATAACATACCACACATTGTTTTGAATGAATGTTTTTTAATTGTTGTGTGTAGCATGTGAGTGATGTAGCATTTGATTCTGTCTTGTGACTCATTGCCGATCTATTTTAATCAACTGGCATCATTTGGACTCATTTATGCACTGAAGAAGCCTCCACGAAACGCATAGGTTTATCCCTTTTCTGAAAAAGGATTCTTAATGCTGTCTGAGTGCCTCAGATCTTTCTTTTGTTGATCTTCCAATGCGAGATTCACTATGATCCTGAAGAGCACCTGATCTTACACTCAATCAACCCTCATCTTTCTCATTCATAATTACATAATTTGTACTTGCAAGTACAATACTCTGATCATTTTTAACATTTTGTCACCTCAATAAGTGTCGCTTTACTCAAACAGTCGAAGCTAGATGTGTTAGCATTGTTAGCAGTGTGTGGCCTCTTTTCTGCAGGATGTTTAGTCTTTGCTCTCTGGGATTATAAGAATCTTAAATACTACATCAGTGTTGTAGTGTTGTAACAGCGTTTTATTTTCCCCGTTTCCTGTCGCCAGAGAAAATTTAGATTTGCACCCAATCAGCGTCTCACGATTTGTTAATGTCTCATTTAGTCCCGGCTTGGCACGTTTTGCTCCTAAGGGGAAGTGGGCTACTAAAAAAAAGTACAGTTTCTGAGGAGGTAGCACCAAGTAGAAATGCACCATTAGTGAATAAACCAGTTTCTACGAAACTGAAATGACAATCAAATAAGGACAGTTAACTAAGACTATTCTGGAGTGCGCCGCTTTGGTGAAGCAGCCGTCTGGTTTGTATGTTTCTAAGACCAGTGTCATGCTTCTGTTGCAGAGAGCGTCCAGCCGCCATCTCCATAGAGATCAAGAGCATCGATGACACCTCACACTTCGACGAGTTCCCCGAATCAGATATCCTTCATCCAGGTACTTAATATGCTAGGCTTTTCAGAATACCATGAGTGACAGTTTAAAGCATTACATGTGACTATATTAATATCTTTTGCATAATGGCTCCTAGGGTTAGTGCTTATAAATAAACCATCTTTCCTGTAACTGTAACTTCTTATTTGGGCTTCTGTACTACTCACTTGGACTCCTGTGTCTGTTTCAGCCACCTCTGTGTCCAACCAAACAGAGACAGAGCTGAAGAACAAGGACTGGGTCTTCATCAACTACACATACAAGCGTTTCGAAGGACTGACTGCAAGAGGGGCTATCCCATCCTACATGAAGTCTGGGAAGAGATGAGGAGAGGCTGCTATCGTAGATCAGCTCACAGGAACTGCTCCCTCTGGCACTGGGGAGCAGTTCCAGAGGGAGCTCCCCACTGCAAAGCAGTGTTGCAAACTGCTTTGCCTTTTTCCAATAGGACTCTTCCAAAAACCAGCATTCCACTCCCTCCAGCTGCACTCAGTTAAACCAAGGGCTTCCTGGACTTGTTTTTCAGGGATCTTTTACTATGACTTTTCCAAAGTGCTGTGTGAACCAAAGAAATAAAGTCAGGATTCTGCTCAACCTGGGCTAGACTCATGGGGGCTTGGGGTGTTCGCTTGCAGGGGACACATTTTGTGCACACACACACAGTTTATACACGTCTTGGCCTTGTTCAGCACCTTATGTAATTTTTTTGATGCAATGTGATTCTGCTCTGTATCTTTATCCGCAATATTTATTTAACCACTATTAAATTCATGTGTTGAATGCATTTTATGTTTGGAGTCCACTGAAAAGCGGTTTGGCCACTCAGCTCAGTAGTGTAGAAATGTATTGCATGTATGAAGAATGGAATAAGATGCATGTACAGCTGTCTGATTTTTAATTATATCAATGTCATCTAGATATGATATATTGAGGGGTATGTGCAAATGAAACACATCTATCTTCTACATTCTGACCCTTGAAAATGAGAATAGTCCGTACTGGCCAGAGGAGTAGCCAATAATTATATTCAGGAGTACTGTTACATCAAATTAATCACTGAAGTTGTGGTTTAAGAAAACACTCTTGTAAGAGTAAAAATGTATTTGAGAACAGTAGTTGTAAGAGTAACAGTATGGACGTAACTGATTTATAATTTGACGTTAATGTAATTTGAAAAACAAATGCACAAGACCTGTGGATGGCCACAAATATCATGTCTGAAGGATTGGTGCAAAAAAACCTCATGTAGTTTGTCTTGTAGACTTATTTGTTAGTGCAACAGTGTCTTGAGGAAAAATGTGGTTCTTCTTTCCACTGTGAGTAAGTATACGAGAGACAAAAGCCATGTATTATGATTTCAACATTTGTCTGTCTTGCACAGTATAATTTAGTTATTGTTAGAATCATTTTTTTGTCATTGTGTGTCATTTTCCGTAAACACTCTTTTTGGACAGTTCAGTTTTCTTTCTACGGATGTGTCACTGCTTGGCCTGGAATGTTTTACATCTTTTTATTGAATGCTATAGAAATGGATGTAAAACTATCGATGGCAACAAGAAGATGACACCTGTAATAAATGAATACATGCAAGATAGATAAATTCAATAAACATGTAAATCTGAAACTCACTTGGAAGGATTTCAACCTAGATTAAAATGGTAGATTTCTGGTCCTAATTCCAAACAAATGTTGACAAGATTCAACAATTGTGGATTTTCTGATTCTTCAAAAAATGAAAAAGACTAATTTCTCACTGGGTTTCAGTATCATTACTTATTTGTTCATCAACACATGCTGTTGCCTAACTCAGTTTTTATATACCGTAGTCACCCTTTAAGGCAACTCTTGTTGTGATTTTGGGCGTTACAAAAATTAATTGAAAATGGTCATGAAAAACAGCACAAAGTTTTAAATTAAAAGCGTTGATACTTCAAGATTACAGAAGTTTTGATCCTTATCTACAGCGCAGCCACAACTTGCCACAACTAACTTTGGTAGACATTTACAACTAAACTTCCTCGTCTACAGGTGCACCGGCTGAGCCCTCAAAGCTTTCAAGAGCACAGACTTTGTGTGCTGGTGAGTGACTGTCTGATTCCAAAATATAACAGCTGGACATTAAGCTCGTTAAAATTGTGTGCATATAGGCTAATGTTTATTAGCATAGAGTATGTAAACTAGCATTAGCCAGCTTATAACTACCTAAAGTTAAGTTTAAAGTTATGGTACACTTCACCTGTAGGGAAATTTGTCCTCTGCATTTGACTTGAAATATGTCCACTGGTCCCTCCTGACAAAAATAATCAATTTCTGGTGACAAACGGGGTCTTTGGGGATGTTACAGAAGAGGAATCCTTTGTTTTGAGACTTTTTAGTGGCACAGCTCACAGCTTAGCATGCATTTTATGTCCTCAAGATGGCAGTAGCGACAAGTGTGTGATGTCACTACGGACCCATGAATAGGCCCTTGCCCTCAATTTGAAATCAAATTCTAGAATGTCGTGAATGTAAACTCCATATGGGTTTCAACTTCCTTTTTATAGATGACATTTGCCCATTGCATTCTTTATTGCTATGACAACAGTGCTAGATTTTCAGGCCATCCTGAATTCTCATTGGCCCGCATTGTGTGCTTTGTATGTTGTATGGGAACATTTATGCTGTTTTTATAAGTTTTTGAGGAACCAATATGGAGTGAAATTGTGTTTTGATTGGTGGCAGATGGTTCTGCTTTTCAGCCTGTGGCGCCGTAGTGTTATTCATGTGATTATATCTGACAATGTTCTGCTCTTGGACTTGCAGTATGACATCAGAGTGAGCCAGTCTTTTGCGCCGCCACTGCCAAGTACCGTGAAGAAATATGCCCGGTTCTGTTAAACTCGGACAACTGCGTGTTCAGAAACTGGAAGAGGAGTGAAAGTCAACAAGATCTACTCTATCAATTAATAACACATACCAGCATACTACTCTATCAATTAAATAACACATACCAGCGCTAAAGATGACCAGGATTCAGTAGTTTCAATTACGCATTGTTTATTCTCCTAACAAAGTCATCTATACAGACGTCTGGACTTCCGGGAGCCTAACAAAAGTTACTTCACGTCTCTATCCCGGAAAGTAACTGGGCATCCACATTCTCCAGTATTTAAGACACAAATATGAATATGCATGAGCCTAAAGCTAAATCCTTGTTGTAGAGCTGGGATTGGCCCAGCGCCCATCTGACCCCCTTCATGGTATCCTCCTTTTTCTCTTTGTCTGCTCGTGTTACTGAGACTGGTCACACCCTAGGAATCACAGTGGAGAAAAGAGCAGCACAGAACAATAGCAAAATAACATTGTATGATAGCGAATATATGATCAATGCATTGTATAATGGCGAATATCTGATCAATGCACAATATGTAGTTCTCTTCAGTCCCCCTTCTGAGGTCAAAGACCTCACACAACCAACAGAGGAGTAATCTAAAAAATCCTGAAAAACAAAGCATAGAAAACACACCAAAACATAATCATCAAGAAAATTTTACCCGACGATAAACTAAAGTGTGTGTCATCCAATCCTCATTCAATGCCTCCCGAGCTTTCTGGGTGAAGACATCTTCCTCGCCCCCTTCAGGCATCATCCTCCATCCAGATTCCAGATCCCTGGAATTGCCTTCTACATTCACAAACACCCCAGTGGTTGTGCTGCTCAGGGCTTTAGAGACCATGCTTCTGAGGAGAGGAACAACACAACAAAACAAAACACCAAACAGTAACAAAATAACACCTATAAAGAGAAACATTTTCTGAAGGATTTATCGGGTTTTCCAACTATTTAATTGCGCATAGTGGGCATAGGACTCGCAACCTGCTAGAGTGGTATAATTTAGTTGCCCGTAAATACTTTGCCATAATAAACAGATTGTTTCTTGGGTCGAGACAGGAATCGCCACTGAAGTGGGCATCTCCTCGGAGTGGTGGGGTCTGAAGGAACAGACCCAACAGGGACTCCGAACTTGTGTCGCATTTGCAGTTATTTTAGCTAATTCTAACCATTTGTTGTTACCAACATGATGGCCTTGAATAAGTTCTCGTCGCCTCCTAGGTCCATTTCCTTCTGAAAGAGACATATTAACATTAGACACATCATAAACCATTGCTTCAGGGCACATTTCTCCGTTTTCCTTTTTTTCACTGAAAGTCTTCTTTGCCCTTTCTGTACATAATTCAATCCAAGTTAATGCATATCGTGAGGAAACCTGAGTTTTCATCTGAACCATCGGATTACCTCATTACAATAAATCACAGTCTTTGTGCCGTCATTTTCATTTTTGGTCATTTTTTCACAGGCGCGAAGGAGAGCTGCTTTCAGACTTGGAACTGGACAGCCAGTCACCAGGTCGCTGCAACTACGTCCTTCCTCTAATTGCATGAGTAGTATTATGCCAATAGTGGACAGAATTATGATCCACAGCCAAACCCAGTTTGGACATCTCAGAGGGCCGGATTGTTTAAGCCAGTCTTTTGTTTTGTTTCCCATTTCTTGTCCAGGGTCAATTTCAGGTTTGTCCACCCCCTTCAGTTGGGCCATTGGACCTACTTTCGTTATAACAAGGTTTTGAGTGGGACCAGTGATACCAGTTGTCACTACCTTCAATCTTAAATGCGTGAGCAGTTCTGTGAGTCACTTTATAAGGTCCAATATAGCGTGGAGAAGCCCAAGATCGAGGTTGCTTCAGATACACGTAACTGGGAAGTCCTGAGGTATAATCATGAACAATGGCAGAGTCAAAATCAGAATTGGATTTAGTCAAGTGTTTGGTAAGGTTTTGAAGAGCCTCAAAGTATGGTTTGAACTGGAAAAAGTGTAACACCTCAGGTAGGGTAGGAGAGTTTGATTTTGGCAAAGAGCCTGGCATAGGTCTGCCATGAACCAATTCAAAAGGAGTGTATCCGGATCTAAGATTAACCTGAGATCGAATGTTAAATGCAGCAGCAGGTAATAGAGCGAGCCAATTAGAATTAGGTGAATCATGGAGTATTTTTGCCAGAATTTGCTTCTGTGTTCTGTTCATTCTTTCCACTTTAGCATTACCTTTCGGGTAATAGACAGAAGAAAAAGTTTTCTTGATGCCCAATAGATCACAGACAGTTTTGACATCTTTGACAGAGAAATGAGTTCCAGAATCAGAGTGAATTTCACAAGGTACACCCCAAGTAGGGATCCAATCAGTAATCAGAGCAGAAACAACAGATGCAGAAGTCTCTCGAGTACAAGGATAGAACTGAGGCCAACCAGAAAAAGAACGTATCTTTTGCCTTTGCAAGGGTGTATCATCTCTGTAAAATCGATTTGGATCACATCACAGGAGGAAATTGTCCAACTCGTGTCTGGCCCTGTCCGACAGAATGATGAGGCTGCGGGTTGTACATCGCACAAGTTCTACAGGAGCGAACAAAGGTTTTGCACAACGAACCAGGAGTGGGATGATAGAAATGTTGAGAGAGAATAGATTTCATTGCCACAGCACCAAGATGTGATGGACCATGAATTTCAGTCAAGGTTTGATGGATCATGGAAGGAGCCAAATATGGAAGACCCGTAGGTCCTCGATACAGGTTGTCCTCATAAAGGAAAGCTTGAGGTTGATCATTCCAAAAATCTGAGTCATGAGTCTGTTGTGCAGACAGACAGTCTGCAGTAGCCATTAAGCATTGCAAGTTCCACGGAGTCGTGGTCCAGTAAGAGTCCAGGTACAGTCGCAATGAATGCGCTTGTCCTGCAGGAAGAGAGTCCACTAAGGACTGCAAAGAGTGCCAGATTTCAGTGGGCATCCACAAGAGACTAGATTCAGAATCTAAAAGATCAAGCTCAGAAAGAGTGAAAGCTTTGATCCATACATCATGTTGCAAGAGAGGTTGGTATGACTGGATCATTTGTAGAATAGGTAAAGCATCAGGAGTTCCCCGACTCAAGATGGCGCCGCAGACGGATGCCCTGGCCTTTCTGTGCTCTTCGTTATGTCTGTTTATGTTCGTAAATTGTGTGTC
Source organism: Chaenogobius annularis (assembly GCA_015082035.1). Lineage (NCBI taxonomy): Eukaryota > Metazoa > Chordata > Actinopteri > Gobiiformes > Gobiidae > Chaenogobius > Chaenogobius annularis. The sequence goes on along the minus strand of BJKM01000708.1, from coordinate 133,257 downwards.
TGCGTGCTCTTACACCCGTGAAGAGCTCTTGTCCTTCCGCACAACAACTCCTACGGACCTAGTTCCAGTTTTTTTAGTTTCTGCTGCTGAATTAGCCCTTCTTTTGGCTAAAAGAGTGAGACGCCGCAGGCGAGGAAAACGTGCGGGGGTCCTCGTACGGCTCAGGAGACGCGGTACACGGACGCCCTTACCTGGGATTTTCCTCTCTAACGTTCGCTCACTCTCCAACAAAATGGACGAACTGGCGCTGCTGATGAGACGAAAACAGAGACTTTTCTTCATCTCCTGTTTTGTGCTTCACGGAGACGTGGCTCAGTGAGCCGATCCCCGGACGGCGCCGTGCAGCTCGAGGGGTTTCGCCTCTTTCGTGCGGATCGTCATAAAGGTCTTTCCGGGGGTAAAACACGCGGCGGAGGAGTCTGTTTTTACATCAACAACGCCTGGTCTTCAGATGTGACTGTGATCTCCAAACACTGCTCTCCTGATCTGGAATATCTCTTCATTAACTGCAAACCATTCTACTCGCCACGTGAGTTCGCCTCATTCATTCTGGCTGTTGTTTACATCCCACCGAGCGCAAACGTGCACGTGGCACAGCGCGCGCTCGCGGACCAGATTCTGAGTGTGGAGCGGACCTTCCCGGACTCCTTGTGTATTATCCTGGGTGATTTTAACAAGGGGAATCTCAGCCACGAACTACCAAAGTACAGACAGTTTATTAAAGTTCCGACCAGAGAGCAGAGCACGCTGGATCACTGTTACACAACAGTCAGTAAAGCCTTCCGCGCCGTGGCTCGCGCTGCTCTCGGCTTCTCAGATCACGCCATGGTCCACCTGATCCCCACGTACAGGCAGAGGCTGAAGCTCTCCAAACCTGCAGTGAGGTAATCCAAGAAGTGGACCAATGAGGCAGTGGAGGAGCTACGTGCGTGTTTGGACATTACAGACTGGGAGGTTTTCAGAGCTGCCACAGAGAGTTTGGATGAGTACACGGACACTGTGACGTCATACATTCGATTCTGTGAGGACAGCATCATACCAACACAAACCAAAGTCACTTTCAACAATGACAAACCCTGGTTCACTCCAAAACTGAGGCAGTTAAGGCAGCAGAAGGAGGCAGCGCACAGGGCTGGTGACAGGGGGCGCTACAAAGACGCAAAGTATGGATTTAGCAAAGAGGTTTCTCGAGCGAGATCACAGTACAATACGCGTCTGAAGCAGCAGTTCTCTGACAACAACCCCGCCTCCGTGTGGAGGGGGCTCCGGCTCCTCACCAACCACAAGCCCCGAGCCCCCCCTGCTGCAGACAATCGAAAACTGGCTGAGCAACTTAACACCTTCTACTCCAGGTTTGATGTGACCACCCCTCCCCCACGGTGGCCACCTCCGCCAACCCAAACCTGGTCACCCCCACCTCCCCCACCACCCTCTCAGTTCAGGAACAGGATGTTCACAGGCTATTTCGGAAATCCAAACCCCGAAAAGCTGCTGGACCAGACGGCGTCTCTGCCGCTACATTAATACATTGCGCAGGAGAGTTAACCCCCGTCTTCACAGACATTTTTAACACCTCTCTGGGGTCATGTCATGTCCCAGCCTGCTTCAAGTCTGCCATCATTGTCCCTGTCCCCAAGAAGCCCCGGATCACTGGACTTAATGACTACAGGCCTGTGGCGCTGACGTCTGTAGTCATGAAGTCATTTGAACGCCTGGTCCTGCCCCACCTCAAGTCCTTCACCTCCTCCCTGCTGGACCCCCTGCAGTTCGCCTACAGAGCCAACAGGTCTGTGGACGACACCATCAACCTGGCACTCCACTTCATCCTGCAGCATCTGGACTCCCCGGGAACCTACGCCAGGATCCTGTTTGTGGACTTCAGCTCTGCGTTCAACACCATCCTCCCTGCTCTGCTCCAGGACAAGCTCTCCCAGCTCAACGTGCCTGACTCCACCTGCAGGTGGATCACTGACTTCCTGACGGATCGGAGGCAGTGCGTGCGGCTGGGGAAGAATGTCTCAGACACTCGGACTATCAGCACAGGAGCTCCACAGGGCTGTGTACTTTCTCCTCTGCTCTTCTCCCTGTACACAAACTGCTGCACCTCCAGCCACGACTCCGTAAAACTCATCAAGTTTGCGGACGACACCACCCTCATCGGGCTCATCTCGGACGGGGATGAGTCTGTCTACAGGAGGGAGGTGGACCGGCTGGTGTCCTGGTGCAGCGGTAACAATCTGGAGTTCAACGCCCAGAAGACAGTGGAGATGATCGTGGACTTCAGGAAAGCCACAGCCCCCCAGCCCCCCCTCATCATGACAGACTCCCCCATCACCACCGTGGACTCCTTCCGCTTCCTGGGCACCACCATCACCCAGGACCTCAAGTGGGAGCCCTCCATCAGCTCCCTCATCAAGAAGGCCCAGCAGAGGATGTACTTTCTGCGGCAGCTGAGGAAAGCCAAGCTGCCAGCGCAGATGATGGTGCAGTTCTACACGGCCATCATTGAGTCCATTCTCACCTCCTCCATCACCGTGTGGTACGCTGGAGCCACAGCCAGGGACAAACAGAGACTACAGCGCATTGTGCGTTCTGCTGAGAAGGTGATCGGCTGCAGACTTCCATCTCTGCAGGACCTGTACGTCTCCAGGGCTCTGGGACGAGCAGGTCGGATCACAGCTGACCCCTCTCACCCTGGACATGGTCTGTGTTTGAACCACTCCCCTCAGGCAGGAGTCTACGGTCCATCCGGACCAGAACCTCCCGCCACAAGAATAGTTTCTTTCCCTCTGCTGTCGGACTCATGAACACTTCAAAACACCTGTCACTTTAACTGCAATATTCAACCACTCACTACACTGTCACTTTCTGCACTACAACTTTAAACATAACTGTAAACTTGTGTACATAGAAATGCCTATTTTTATTTTTATTGTATAGTAATTTTAAATTGTTTCCTAATGCATGCCCTTTTTTGATTGAATATATGTTGTTTTATTATTACTCATTGTTTTTATGTTGCACCTTAATGCCGAGACAAGTTCCTATGTTTGTGAATTTTGTTCATTGACAATGGCAATAAACTCTTTCTGATTCTGATTCTGATTCTGAGAAAAGGATCCAAGATACTTACCGGCCTGTTTGGCCGCCAGGTCAGCTGCATTATTTCCAAGGGCAGTGATAGAGTTAGATTTAGAATGCCCTGAAACCTTCACTATCGCTACCATTGCTGGTAGCATCAAAGAATCAGCGATCAGTTCGCACATGTCCATGTGAGCCACAGGGACTCCTTTGGCAGTCAAAAAGCCATTTCTCTTCCATACAACAAGGTCTCTATGTACCAATCCACACACATAAGCAGAGTCTGTGTAGATCGTTACGATCTGTCCTTCAGCTGCAGTCAATGCCAGGTGTAGTGCCATAAGTTCCGCATATTGGGCGGAAGATTTCGTCTCTGGTCCCCAGGTAGCCACCGTGGGGACATCTTCGGGAGTGAAAAACTCCACTACTGCCGCAGATCCCTGCAAAGTTCCGTCCGGCAACCTGTGGTAATGTCCGTCCGTGAAAAGGAGTCTTGATTGTGGAATGGGAGAATCGAAGAGAGTTTTCAGCCCTAGAAAATGTTTCACAACAGTGGGGTGTTCCTGTCAGTGTGAGTCCTGATGATGAGTTTGGTGAATCATCCGGAGCAAAGAGCAGATTCGGTGCCTGTAATTCATTTGCCAATTTTAGTTGTCTACTAGGTGTCAGCGCAAAGGTCTTGGACTGTACATATGAGACCACAGAGTGTGTGGTGTAGATGGTCAATGAGTGTCCCATGACCACATGGGCTGTCTTTTTGAGTAATTTAGCTAAAGTGTCAGCATATAAAGCACATTGGGTAGCTTTAAGAGCTACAGGATCCAATAGGGTGGACACATAGAGAATAACTGATCTTTGTCCTGTCCCTGTCTTTTGCCATAGAACCCCATGTCCTGAGTTACATGTGATGGAAGTGTCAAAATGAAACGGTTTGGTGTAGTCTGGGATGGCTAAGTCAGCACAGGTGGCGAGTGCCATCTTTAATTCGGTGAAAGCTTGGTCAGCTTCCTGAGTCCAGTCCAGTCGTGCTTGTAGTTCTCTGACGCCAGCTTGCTTAATGATTGCTCTCAGTGGTGCAGTCTTACCAGTGTAGTCAGGGACATGACAGCGAGAATAGTTAGCCAATCCTAAGAAAGAGAGTAGGTTTTTAACTGTTTCTGGTCTTGGAGCGTTCAAAATCGATTGTTTCTGGCTTGGAGTAGGTTTCACACAACCAGCTGAGATAATTTTTCCCAAAAATGTAACTTGTGGTCTACAGCATTGTAGCTTCTTTTTAGAGACTTTTAATCCATGTTCATACAAGGCAGACAGAACACGACAGGTCATTTGCAGGCAATCAGCTGCTGAAGCGGAACCAACGAGAATGTCGTCCATGTACTGAACCACCACAGAACCAGGAAGCACGTCAATATTTTTCAAACATTCCTTAAGAATCTGATTGAAAATACCGGGCGCGTTTTTGTGGCCCTGCGGCAAAACTTTGTACTGGAGTTTGACCCCACCATGAGTGAAAGCAAATTGATATCTGCACTCAAGAGCCAACGGGATTGTAAAGAAGGCTTGAGTCAAATCAATAACTGTGAAGAATTGCATTTCAGGTTCTAGAACAGAGAGACACTTGTGTGGGTCCGGCACCGGTAGCAAGGGAGTTGTTGTGACGTCGTTAACCTTTCTCAAATCATGTGCCATTCTGTACGTACCATTAGGTTTGAGTACTGGATTCAAAGGAGTGTTCCAAGGTGAATCAGAGAGCTCCAAAACATCTGCTTCCCACAGATGAACAAGAGCCTCCTCAACTCCCTGAGCTTGTTGTTGAGTGCGAAATGGTCTTTGAGGAATGTAAACATGTGATCCTGGTTGTACTTCCAAAGTGACAGGGTTCACTGTAATACATTTACCAATATCAGCAGGGCCCTGGGCCCAAAGGGATTGTGGAAATTTTTTGAGCATTTCTTCAGAACACTCATGATCTGTCAACTCTCTGCTATGTGATCTGGAAATATACTCCTCCTCAGCCATCACCATGTCTGTTGTTTTTGTCAATTAGAATCTTGTAAGCCTTTGTAGAATGGCTGTATCGAACGCCCTCTACTTGTGTTTGTTCCCAATCGACAGTTTGATTTAGCTTGTATGTCAATGGTCCTAATTCTCGTGCCTCGTGTCCTGGACCGAGGAAAAGTGTAATATGTGGGTCTGTCAGTGAATCCCTTTTGTAATATGGTTTCAAATCATCAGGCAAAATAACTGGGGCAACAACTCCTGATTCATGAACATAAAAATGAGTAGATGTAATTGTGTATAAATTTCCTCTAACATGTTCATTAAAGTCTTCTTGGTATTGTAAATCTGTGTTGCGGTCATAAAAGAGTGTAACATGTAATGGGTCAGCAGGAGGAGCATATGGATGTAACATCATGAACCATGGCTTCCATTGAAGCATTTTGGCATACAGTCAGTTCAGTTCAAGTGTTCCTGGTTCCAACAGTCCCCAGTAAATGGTCACACAGGGACGATCTGTCAAATCTGCTTGTGCAAGAAAGAGTCCATGTGTTCGTGAATGAGTGCACTTGATGGAATGTCCATTTGGCCAAGACACGATCATGTTGTCAGGGGTGCAATGGATTGTGGCACCAGTGGCTTGTAGAATGTCTCTTTCCAGTAAAATTTACTGGAGTTTGTGGTGAGTAAATCAATGTCGTTCGAATCCACTGTCCAGCAACTGTCAGAGTCAAAGGTTTTGTGAGTTGTAGAGGTGTGGGTCGTCCCGTAAGTCCAGCAAGGTTGATGCTTTTTCCACTAAGCTGATGTGAACTCACTCTCTTGGTTGTAGAGTGAGTGGCACCAGTATCGACGAGCATCATCACCTTTTCCCCACCCACCTCTACTGTAATAAATGGCTCTGCAGTGGTGCGTGGACTTACTGGGCCCCGCTAGTGGACGTCGTCCGCGCCGTACGGGAGACATCCGTAGTCCTGGACCGGGTATAGTCCAGCGTTATGTCCACCACGGTTCCAAGGAGGAAGGCCTCGTCCCTGTCCTCCTCTATTTCCAAACCCTCTCTGTTGTGGAGGGCCTTGATTTTGGCTGTGTGGGCAAATGCTCTGGACTCCCGCAGATGAAACACACGTTTGAGGGCTGTTGTTGGTTAAACTGTGGGTTGTATTGTTGTCCACGGTTTCCTCTTCCTGTTCCCCTGCCTCCCCTGCCTCTCCCTCTAAAGTGGCCTCTGTTTGCTCCTTGGCTGCCATGTAAGTGGATGTGTGTGTGAGGGAATGTAAGAGGCCCTAAGGGCTGAGGAGGTGTCGCGTATAAGATGCTTGCGGGTGTAGGGTTCTCTGAGAGTGTGGGTGTGGTTTGTGAATCAGCCGTTGTTGCCACCATTTGAGTTTTAGCTTTTGTATCTTTCCTAGTCTCAGTGGCCTGTTGTCTAGCCTGATTAAGCTGTATTTTGAGAAGTTCATCTTGCAGGTTCTTAGTTTTGTCCTCCTTTTCTTTCTGTTGTTTGTTATACAAATCGGCGTGATGTCTAAGGTATGTGAGGAACAAGTCTGCGTCAGTAATGAGGCCAGGTGTGTTTTGCATTATGGTTTGAATTGTGACTGGGAGTGCATCTAGAACTCCTTGTAAGAAGAGGCAAGTGCTTTGTGCAGTGCGGTATGGGTGTGTGTGCATGGAGCTGACATATTTTTGAATGCAGCTTTCCATGTATGTGTTGGGACAGTTACCAGGTGAGAATAATGGGAAGCTCGGTGGTGTTGGCTGAGGTGGAGGATATCTGGCTTCTACCTGAACCAGGAAAGCAGCAGAGTACTGATCAAATGGGTTTTGTACCGGTGTGGCAGTCATGTCCATATCTCTCCAAATTCCTCTTGCTACATGTGCCGGAGCGCACTCCGCCAAAAGGGCTTTCACGTCTCCCACTGCCAGTGTCGCATTTGAGGTCGCATTTTGGACCGCCTCAAACCAAGCTCGTCCTCCTTGTTGGAGCATTGGAAGTTTAGCTTTCAATAGTGCCAGTTCTGCGCAGGACAATGGTTGATAGGTCATTCTCGCGTTCCCGTCGGCATCTGCCTGTCCGGTGGGAACCAATGGGTAGACGCCACCCCACGATGACTTGCTACTGAGGGGGGAAAGTCCCTTAATAACCACCTGTTGTTGGGCTATCTGTAAGTCCTTAGGTTTAACTTTATTTTTTGCGTCTTTGAGTCTTTTGTTCCAGTCCTCGTCACTCTCGTCTTGTCCTCGCTTCATTTTAGTTAAGTCTGCAGCTAGTGTGCTTCGTTCCCCAGATAATTTCAAAAGTGTCTGTCTAGCCTCATGAGATTCTCCATTATCTGTTTCTTCCTCGTCGCTATCTGAATCATAAAAATGTGTCAGTCGGTGTGTAGCTTTTGTAGCCTTTGGTTTGGCTGTGGGTTGTGGTTCCTGGAATTTGAACTTCTCTAAATGTTGTAGCAGTATTTTGCTGTTCTTGTCTCTATCTTCCTTCTCCGCGGCCATCCTTTGCGTAATTTCTTCGTTGGTTTCTGCCGTGTTTTTTGGCCACTTCCGCTGCCATTTGTTCCTGTGACACCTTCAGTTGTTCTTTTTGTCATCTCTAGATTTTTTTGTAACCTCATCCATCATGGTTTTAACCTGAATCACAACTTCCTTAGTGACCGCTGCTTCTTTTCCCGTGGCAGTGGCTGCGTAAATACGTCGCGTTAATTCATCCATTTTTGCTTCATCCAACACAGTTGGGTCTCTGTTTACTATTTTGAGTAGAGCTGCTTTTTCCGCTCTTTTTTAATGGTTCCGTTGGCTGGACATCTACATCTAACAGTCCATGTAGTGCTAGTTGCGGGTATACGCCACTAGAGGGCGCGATTGTACCATCTGATCCATATGAGGGAGGGGCCGACGGTAGAGGGGCCCTGGCTCTGCCTTCAGTGACAGAGCTGGCTCCTCCTACCGAGGGTGGTACGAAAATCCTCTTCTCTTTGGTCCATTTTTCACCGTAGAAGCCTCCAGGATCAGTTTTGCATTTTTCCGCATTTTTAAATACTTACTCTTTTTCTCCGCTGCCTCGCGACTCGCCTCCCGTGAGGCTTTCTCCTCCTTTTGAGTTCGCTCCGCTACGAGAACTTCCAGCGCGCATTCCTCGTCTCCTTCCCCCAGCACCGCACAGAACAAACTTAGATCCACCTTCATCCGCGGGTCACGGTCCTGTTCTCTAAACATTTGCTCGCACGCGTCAATTGCCTTTTGTAACTTCTTCTTTCTGAGCCCCGAGAGTGGATTTCTCTTTTGCCATACTTGCCTGACCCACGCTTCGCAGTCTTGCTTTTTCTTCTGTTCTCAAGTTTCACTTACCGTCACGTGCGTTCGTCTAACACTCGCGTCGTCACCTCCCCTCCTTTTCGCACCAGTTCTTTGTCTCTCTTTTTCAACTATTTAACCAATTTAACAAATTTAGTAGTACTTTTCTTGACTAAACTAGTCAAGAGGGCCTCAAACCCACGTGTTTACACCCCAGGTGAAGGCTCTTACACGCATAGCCTTTTAAGAGTTTCAGACGGCCCCTGAATCCGTCTACGTCTACTCAGTAACGTCTTATTCTGGTTCACGCGTCCGTGTTCCCAGGAGTTCCATGACCCGCACTCAAAGGGCTTTTAAAGGATCTATGTCCAGCGGGTCTGTACTGTATTCCTTTTCTTTTCTTCTCTTTCTACAAACAACAATTTATTCAGTTTACTTATTAAATTTGGTTTTAAATTAATAATTTGGATTTGTGAGACATATAATGCCTTTCCCTGCTTCATTCCACCATCAATACACAGATTTTAGCCGAAAACCAACAATTCCCAAGTTCTTAAACTAAAATTTGGAAAGTTAGCCAATAGACACACTTTGAAACTCTTAAAAAAGTGAGAATCAAAATAGTCTTACCTTAAACTAGGAGGGCGCGCCCAGGAATAAATTGGTTTTCCGCCGTGGGATGAAGTGCTGGTATGTCTACCGCGATGTGTCCAGAGGACCGGAACGCCGCCGTTCCCCTGGTTAGAGACCGGACCTCTTCTCCGTGTCTTTGGTTGTTGACTCCGGTCAACTCCCCCTTCAGACACGACTCGGGGTCACCAATTGAAGAAATATGCTCGGTTCTGTTAAACTCGGACAACTGCGTGTTCAGAAACTGGAAGAGTAGTGAAAGTCAACAAGATCTACTCTATCAATTAATAACACATACCAGCGCTAAAGATGACCAGGATTCAGTAGTTTCAATTACGCATTGTTTATTCTCCTAACAAAGTCATCTATACAGATGTCTGGACTTCCGGGAGCCTAAACAAAGTTACTTCACGTCTCTATCCCGGAAAGTAACTGGGCATCCACATTCTCCAGTATTTAAGACACAAATATGAATATGCATGAACCTAAAGCTAAGTCCTTGTTGTAGAGCCGGGATTGGCCCAGCGCCCATCTGACCCCCTTCATGGTATCCTCCTTTTTCTCTTTGTCTGCTCGTGTTACTGAGACTGGTCACTCCCTAGGAATCACAGTGGAGAAAAGAGCAGCACAGAACAATAGCAAAATAACATTGTATGATAGCGAATAATATATGATCAATGCATTGTATAATGGCGAATATCTGATCAATGCACAATATGTAGTTCTCCTCAACCGTTATACCCACATAATCCCAAGAAACAAGCTGCAAGAGATGAGCAAACGCCGAAGACACAAGTCTGGTGACGCTACGGGAACTAAACAAAGCTGAAGGTCCATGGCTCAGGTGAAAAACAGCCTGCCTCACAAGGTAACAGGGCTAACGTGGCTAGCAGGCTCAAGGCTAAGATGGCTAACAGGCCCGAGGTAGCAGCTAGCTGCCCGCTCTCAGCCGCTAAACAAAGCTCCGTCCCCGAACTCGGGTCTTCAAGCTCGCACTTGTCCAAAGGTGGCGGGGAGATCACCTTACACGGACTGGCCATTATGATGCGTGAAATTAAAAGCGAAATGCAGCGTGACATGGCGGCCCTGAGGACTTGAAGAAATCATCTCTGATTTAAAGGAGATAAAAGAGGCAATAGAGCACGTTGCCTGGGCAAACCAAGACCAGCAGCTGATAAGGCTGATAATGAGGTTTCTTAATGATCATGTGAAGGAAAGTGTCTTGAAGGCTGAAAAGGTTAAAGGAGACCTCCAGTACAAAGGTGAGTGTATCTTCTTTGTCCCCGATATTCCATATGAGGTTTCTCAACAATGATAAAAGTTCCACCACATCTGTGAGGAGCTCAGGAAGAGAAAGCTGAGACATGGGTTCTCTTTCCCCGCAAATCTTCTTGTGACTTAAGCTAAAATGCACATGAACACCAGGAGAAGCAGAGGTGCTCCTAAGGAAGATACAAAACACAGAGAAATGAACAGTACGAGAGATGAAGCCCCCAGCGTGGGATATGTAAATTCGGGTTGTGGTCACTTGGTGATATATTTATTTTAATTTGAAGAGATTGATGATAGTGACATGATGTATTTGTTTTTAACATCAGACATTATACTCCATGGCTATTTGCTTTAGAACATAAACTCTGTGACTAATTGTATCTACTCATCGGATTGCCAAATGTGGGAGCTTGGATTTGTGGGAAAAAGTGCTGTGGGGTGTGGTGAGCTAGGGAGGTTATATATACAGTTCTTTCCGAGGATTAGAGTCAGGACTGCCCGGGGAGTTTTTTTGGGGGGCCCTTCATTAGGATTGGATTTCTTCCCCTTTACAATTATTTTATTGATCAGGTTTTGGGTTCGATGCCAATCTCCAAAATGTTTTATCCTTTCAGCTGTTTGGTCGAAGACAAAAAACATATACAAGAACCATAAGAACGCCAGAGAGATTAAAAACATTTGAAAATTATCAACAGTAAAATCAATACAATCCCAATGGCATCGTAAGTGTTACAGGTAGCATCCTTCAATGTGAATGGCACACTGAACCCAATCAAACTGACAAAAATGTAAACAAAAATGTTAAAAAGAATAGCCATTGCAGAGACACATTTGAATTAAATTATCTTATATTTTTTTTTATTATTCATCATACAGGGGCAAACAGAGGGGGAGTTGTAATATTGATTTCAAACAAAATAGCTTTTGAACAGAGTTTTGAATGTAAGGACAAAGAAGGCAGATATGTACTGGTTAAAGGGAATATTAATGGAAAAGTTTCTACTCTTAAATGTGTGGATACTCCATCAGGGAGGGATATACCTTTCTATGCTGACCTGATTGTAAAAACCACTCTGAGGGAAATCCAATTTGTGGTGGCGATTGCAATCTCTGCATTTAGCCTACATTAGATGTGTTGAACTCTAGAGGCACTGGAGGAACAATAAAAAGTGACTGAAAAATATAGGGTTTATAGACATCTGGAGGGAAATTAACCCTAGGGCAGGCCAGTATACCAATTTCTCTAATCCACATACAATCTATTCTAGAATAAACAACTTTTTTATTCTCAATAAAGACATGTAAAATCACGGTGAAAATCACAGATATTGGCACGATAGAGCTAAGTGATCATGCTCCTATCTACATTACCTTACTATCTACTTTACATTACATTAAATGGAGGACGCAAACCCCCCCTGACAATCAAGGACTGGACTAATATAATAACAGGAATTAGACAAATGGAAAAACTAACATTCAAACTTAATTTGGAAAGGAACACATTTGACCGACTCTGGACTCGCTGGGACTGTTTTTATATGTGTTTAAATGTTTAGTTGATTATGTCCTTTTTTGTATTGGTCTTTTGCTTTCTGGTAATGTACTGTTTGTTTTTGTATTTGTTTCATTTTGAAAAACTATATCAAAAGAAATGTTCTGCTCTTTCTGCATCGTTTCATGTACTATTATTATCATATTACTTATTATTTCTTAAGAGATTTAGTATATTATATATTGAAGACATGGTGACACATACAGAGTGAAAACAAAAATAATAATTTACAGTGGTGGGAGTAGTCAAGACTGTACTCATGAAAGAGTACCATAGTGAAGTACAAGGTACATATGTAGTTGTCCTCAAGTAAGAGTAAACAATTTATTTTGGACCGACCTCCCAATCCCCCATCACTCAGTCAGGGTGATATCAGACATCTACTAGCTTCCAGGGTAAAACAGGCTTTATTATGATAAAAGAACTCAAGCTTTAACTTCAATGTATGAGTCAGTTTTTGCAGCTCTTTAAAAGACAACACTTGGTCTACAATGAATTCGAAGTACATTTTAAAACAAACTCCTGAGAAGTCTTAATTGGAAGAGAAGAAAGCTTCTGGATAGGCATAAACAGTGCCAGTTAATGCCTATTTATGATAAAATACGATACGCTTTAGTGTTTTAGGGATTCAGTTCTAACTTCAGGAATTACAACCTTGACAGTACCATGGAGAAAGCAGACTGTTAAGACACGATGGCCCATTCCAATAAGGAACAACAGCAGCTATAGATTATTTTAGTAATCGAGTAATGTATTGATTATTCTCCTCAATTAATCTAGTGATCTTTTAATTTTTTTTACATTCCGCAATTTCATTTTTAATAAACGTTATAGTTCGTAGTTGTGTTGGGTAGATGACACGTCAAGGTGTGTGTAACACATTCCCGATACTGTGTTGACACAGTATTGACACTGTGTTGGTGCACTCTATTGTGCCATCTGGCGGTCTAAAAAGGTAAACCTACTGCATCATAAGCAGACGCATTGACACAACATTGGTATTGTGATACGACAAATCACGAAGATTTGACAAATGATCGACAAATATTTGAGGTAATTTCAGGTCAATGTCAATCAATCTTAGCAATAAAGCAAACTAGAAACGGCAATGGCAGGAAGCCATTGCGAATGACTGCTGAATGCAAAAACAAATGCACTTTTTCACACGTCTAAATACTCCAGGGCTCTGGGACGAGCAGGCTGACCCTTCTCACCCTATTTGAACCACTCCCCTCAGGCAGGAGGCTACAGTCCATCCAGACCAGAACCTCCCGCCACAAGAAAAGTTTCTTTCCCTCTGCCGGACTCATGAACACTTCTTAAACACCTGCCACTTTAACTGTAACTATTCAATCACTCACTGCACTGTCACTTTCTGCACTCAACTGTAAATTTAACTGTATCTCTTGTGTACATAGAAATGCCTATTTTTATTTTATACTATAGTAATTTTAAATTGTTTCTTAATGCATGCCCTCTGGATTGCATATATGTTGTTTTTATTATTGATCAGTGTTTTATGTTGCATCTTAATGCCGAGACAAGTTCCTATGTTTTATGTTTGTTTTTTGTTGAATTTTGCTCATTGACAATGGCAATAGACCCTTTCTGATTCTGATGACAATGATGTCACAAACTGTTGCAATAATTGTAAAGATTTTATCTTTCTTTTATACATTCCTTATTATTGTATGATTTTGTGTACTTAATAAACTGCTTGTGAGACTATGTTGCAGAAGTAAACTGCTGAGATAATCCAGCAGCCTGTTGGACTTTTGAACTGATGACCTGTAAGAAAAGCAAGGAAATACAACTCAAGATGATTTGCTGGGAACGTAAGGTCAACCAAAGTTCAACAGTCAATGGATGAGTAATGTGTGTGCACAGCTGTCGCCAAGTGTTCCCTATCCTTTAGGGCAGGCATGTCCAAACTACGGCCCGGGGGCCAAATGCGGCCCTCAGACCAATTTTTGTTGGTACTTTTTACTGTAAAATTGGGACAAATTTGGGGAAAAAGTCTTATTTTGGGGAAAAAGTCTTATTAAAAGGTGTGGAGGCTCATCGAAACTATGTCAAATGCAAAATTTCGAATGATTCACTTCATTGTCAGGTTGTCTGTGGCCCTCTGCTCCGTGTAAGTTTCAAAATGTGGCCCTCTGTGAAAAAAGTTTGGACACCCTTGCTTTAGGGCGTAGCTGATCATATAAACAGGGCGTCCCTTATCTTTAATAAAAGAGGAAGGCGGATGGGGATGCTTTAGGAAGCACAAGCAGATGGAGCTGGAAGCATCCCTCTGCTCGTCCGTCCTCCTCCGGAGAAACAATTTTGATTCCCTTGTCTTTCTTCTCTGTTTGTTAATATGTGGGTTTGTGTAGATTTTAGGCCCATCACAAACCTCCAACAGCCCGCAACATCACCAACATTCCGTCATTCTATGAGACAGGGAAAATTGTAATTCGAATGCCGAAAAATTAATAGGACCGAGGAATACCAAAAGCAATTACAGGAATCAAACGAGAAATATCTACAAAACTGAACTTTGAATGGCGAAAATCGGCCAAGGAATGCGATCTGTGCGGCCCACCGAAAAATGGGGATCTAAAGAATAAAGTTTTTAGAAGACTGCATAGAAGTCTAAAGAATAAAGTCTGCAGAATAAAGTGGAAAGAATAAAGCTTAAGGAATAAAGTGTAAAGAGTAAAGCTACCTACAGAATAAAGTTGAAAAAATGGAGGATAAAGAATAAAGGCCGTTTTTTTGGGACAAGAAATTGGAGCTGGCTGTCTGACCTCAGCGAGTGCGCAGGAGTGTATGTACAGAACCCCACTACATCATACCAGGATGCTTCTGCCTTATAATGAGCATGTACTTTCAAATGTACACTCTTGGCAATAGTTTGTTGGTGTCGAAATGAATACTTAACGCCTAAGTATTCAGGTCTAAACACCTAAATCACTCACTGATTGAATCGTTGCAGTTAAAGTGGCAAATGTTTAGAAATGTTCATGAGTCCAACGGCAGAGGGAAATAAACTATTCTTGTGGAGGGAGGTTCTGGTCCGGATGGAAAGTAGCCTCCTGCCTGAGGGGAGTAGTTCAAATAGACCATGTCCAGGGTGAGAAGGGTCAGCTGTGATCCGACCTGCTCGCCCCAGAGCCCTGGAGATGTACAGGTCCTGCAGAGATGGAAGTCTGCAGCCGATCACCTTCTCAGCAGAACGCACGATGCGCTGTAGTTCATTTTTCACTATTAGCCAGCAGGGGCACAATTAATGATCACAAACACATGAAAATAAATGATGAATTATTATTATTAAGGCCGAACCTTTCGGTGTGGAGGGTCCGAGAGGCAAAACTACAAAATGAGGCAAAGGTCTGATGGACTTTTAAGATCCAGGGCACGTTAAGGAATGCTCTGCAGAATTTCACGAATAAAAGTCAAAATAATGTTTATGCATTCCTGTAGGTGGCGCTAGAGCACCAATCATAATAGTTGACAGGTTATTGTTATCAATAATTCTGATGAGGCAACATCACCAACACTTCGCCACTTTAAGAGATAGGGAAAATTGTAAGACGAATCCCGAAAAAAAATGATAAGACCGAGGAATACCGAAAGCAAGTCCAGGAATCACATGAGAAATATCTAAAAACTGAACTTTGAATGATGAAAATCAGACAAGAAATGCGACCTGTGATAGCCAAGAGAGATGGAAACATCCAATGTTCCAAGACGAATCCTGACTAAATGACAAGGCTGAGGATTACCCGAAAGCAAGTCCAGGAATCACTAGTCAATTATCTACAACCTGAACTTTGAATGATGTAAATCGGACAAGGAATGTGATGTAAATCGGACAAGGAATGTGAACTCTGCGGCCCACCGAAAATGGGGATAAATGTGGAAAATATAATAATAATAATAATAAAATACCCTGGAACTAATAGTGACCGCATTCTATGGAATGCAGTCACTTAATAAAATACACAAGAACATATATTGACCGCATTCTATAGAATGCAGTGACTCAATAATAATAAAATACCCTGGAACTACTAGTGACCGCATTCTATGGAATGCGGTCTCTCAATAAAATACCCTGGAACATATATATATTTATTATTATAAATCACTCAATAATAATAATAATAATAATAATAATAATAATAATAATAATAATAATATAAATAATAATAAGAAAATACCCTGGAACAGGGAACCTGGACCTATTTTATACTATAGTAATTTTAAATTGTTTCTTAATGCATGCCCTTTGGTTTGAATTATGTTGCACCTTAAGGCCGAGAAAAGCTCCTTTGTTTGTGAATTCTGTGCATTGACAATGGCAATAAACCCATTCTGATTCTGATTCTGATGACGATGATGTCACAAACCTCCAACATCCCGCAACATCACCAACATTCCACCATTCTGACATAGGGAAAATTGTAAGACGAATCCCGAAAAACGTATAAGACCGAGGAATACCGTAAGCAAGTCTATGGAATGCAGTCACTCAATAATAATAAAATACACAAGAACCATAAGTGACTGCATTCTATGGAATGCGTTCTGAGGCGCTGGGGTAGATCACTTGGTGAAGATTTGGCCCAAAGCCGACAGTCCCGGTCGAAGGCTCAAATCTTTCTTCCTCCAGCAGATGTCGCTCTGAGTTTACACTAGTGAATCATCCCATTCGGAGTTATTCTCATGACTAATATACTCAGATCTTCTTACGCTGATCTACAAAAACGATTAAGGTTGCTTCATAAAGGATAAAAATATAATAGCTAAAAAAAAAGGCTGTCTTAGGTATGCCCTAAGCGTGCTAAAGGGGTTCTTCAGATGAAGATCGTTGATTACTGTTATACAAAAACACATGCGTCGGAGCCTAGATAAGATGGAATATTTGAAGTGTTTCGCGGAGCGAGATGAAGAGGAAAGATGTACAAGCAAGGAGACAGTTTTTCCCGTTCACACTTTTCTATCTTGGCACTATGGTCATGGTGTGTGAGATAGGGGGAGGTCTAATTCATTACACACATAAAATGATTCACAGTGGTTAAAATGTTGTTTACGTAGAATACATTTACTTTACCTTATGGGCACACACAACTGTTCACTCTAAAATCAAAACATAGTGTTAATTACAAAACATTGTTTTAATCAACATTACTGCATTATATTTGCATTTCTTCTGTAATTTAGTAGCTGTAATTCGTGTGGTTTGGAGTTAATGTGATGATGACATGATTTTTCTTTTATCCTTTATTTGTCTGTGCACAGATATTTTTTTGGGCTCTGCTGTGGTGCTGTGCTGTCTGGTAGAGTGGTTTTAAGGCAACACATGTTGAATAATTGTTGCACTGAAAGCAGGAAACACTTGATCCATCTTCAACCAGATGTTGTTGTTTCTGATCACCACTTGCAGGTCAAACAGAGTTCACATGAGAAAGGATATAGAGGGGCATTTAACCTACAACCCCCAGATTGGCCGTTGGTTCTCAGATGAAGAAGCATTGGGCAAATGTTAAGGGAATGTCTTTCAGCAAGTGTCGCAGAGTGGCATGACTTTTGTAACACTCTGAACCTCAATCAGTCACGTCTACATTACTTGGGAGCTGTACTTGTAGAGCTCAAAGGAGGGCAGTGGCTAGTCGAGCTTTGTCCAATCTTTTATGCTACTAGGGTTTTAGCCCAATACCTCCTATGGTCGTTTTTTCAACCTGACAGGGGAGTAATAATAATGTGGTTATACTAATACAAATTTAGAGGCAGTATAAAGTCAAGGTAGTAAAGAAGGTGGCAATGCCCTGGGATAATAAAACATTCTAGCTAGCTAGATTTTGAATGCAGGGAAAACTTAAAGACAAATATATCAAGTAAAACGGTTTTCATGGGTATGAGTGAAAGAAAAGTGTTTTGACTCCAGCGTAGGAATTTAGGTGGGTTTAGGAATAAACCTTGGGGTTTTTAGCCAGATTCCACCAAGCACCACTAAGCGCTCAATTTAGATTTCACTGAAGATCTGCAATGATGGATGTATACCTTGTCAGCGACTTGGAGCTCATCGTTTGAGGCTTTCTGATCCTAATAAGCTTTGCGAGCCTCTGCATTTTTCTCAAGATTTTCTTGAGCCAAAAAGAAGGTTGCTTTCACATGCTCCTGCAAGTCCAACATATATTTGTGGGTGTTGTAGTCCGTAGCAATGCTGGCCTCTCCTGGCTTATACAACAGGTGTAAAGGGAGGGTCATCTCTCGACCAGTCATTAGTTCAAACAGAGAAACGCGTATGGACGACCTGGAGGGTTGGAACTGGCAGCAGACCAGGCACCCTGTTATGTATTCTGGTACATAGTTGTGGCCAGTAGGTTACTTGCCGCAGAGTCTCATATGTGGCTTTGGCCCCCCCGGTGGCCAGCTGTTGGCACGTCATGTGCGTGTGCCAGCATAACCCCCCGGAGGCACTGAGGTACCACAAACGCAGGTGCAGAGAGGGCATCAGAGGCAAATAACAATAAACCATGACGGAAAGTTAAGTTCACTCAGACGCGCCATAAAGAGAGAGAGCAATAGAGGCGTCGGAGGCGAGCACGTCAGGAGGGATGGTGAGCGGCGCCGGGCCAAACAGGAAGCTGACAATGCGGCTAATGGCCGCTACAGCTACCCAGATCTGAGGATGCAAAGGTTAGTGACACTTTGGCGGGGATCTGATTGGGTTGATGCAGCATGACCTTGACAGAAAGGGTGGGTTGGGCCGGAAGGGACTCATTGGGCGGTGTGTCAGTCAGGAAGTGCCAGGGGACACTTTCAAGGGCCCCTTGTTTGGCTAGGGAGTCAGCCAGGTCTTTGTCTGGGCCAGGCTCCTGTGAGTGGCCGCGGACTTTCTTTCAGTAGATTCGCATACTGTTGTTTTCGACAAGGCGGTCGCAAATTATAAACATGTCTTTGTGTTTTACTGGTTTTCTCGCTGCTGTGAAAAATCCTTTTGTTTTCCACAAAAGCAGGTGGCATGTGAAACTGAGACGGTCGTGGTTTGAATCGGTGCAGATAACAAGCTTGTTAACATTGTGTGTTGTTGCTTGTTCGAGCGTGATTAGCACGGCAGCAATCTCATCATATTGTGACGTTTGCGGCCCAAGCTTGAATTTTTGGGGTTCTAGCGGCCGTCGTCGCCAGACCACACCTGCACCTGCAGCTTTTCGAGGTGAAACGAGCATCCATCCACATATATGGTTGGCACATATTTGGGGGCTCAGAGCATGGGGTGGTTTGAGCATAGCGTACTTCGATGTCAAAACTTCTAAAAAGAAATTATTCTTGTGGCGGGAGGTTCTGGTCCGGATGGACCGTAACCTCCTGCCTGAGGGGAGTGGCCTCCTGCCTGAGGGGAGTAGTTCAAATAGACCATGTCCAGGGTGAGAAGGGTCAGCTGTGATCCGACCTGCTCGTCCCAGAGCCCTGGAGACGTACAGGACCTGCAGAGATGGAAGTCTGCAGCCGATCACCTTCTCAGCAGAACGCACAATGCGCTGTAGTCTCTGTTTGTCCCTGGCTGTGGCTCCAGCGTACCACACGGTGATGGAGGAGGTGAGGATGGACTCAATGATGGCCGTGTAAAACTGCACCATCATCTGCACTGGCAGCTTGGCTTTCCTCAGCTGCCGCAGGAAGTACATCCTCTGCTGGGCCTTCTTTGATGAGGGAGCTGATGGAGGGCTCCCACTTGAGGTCCTGGGTGATGGTGGTGCCCAAGAAGCGGAAGGAGTCCACAGTGGTGATGGGGGAGTCTGTCATGATGAGGGGGGGGGGGGTTGTGGGGCTGTGACTTTCCTGAAGTCCATGATCATCTCCACTGTCTTCTGGGCGTTGAACTCCAGGTTGTTTACCGCTGCACCAGGACACAAGCCGGTTCACCTCCCTCCTGTAGACAGATTCATCCCCGTCCGAGATGAGCCCGATGAGGTGGTGTCGTCCGCAAACTTGATCAATTTTACGGAGTTGTGGCTGGAGGTGCAGCAGTTTGTGTACAGGGAGAAGAGCAGAGGAGAAAGTACACAGCCCTGTGGAGCTCCTGTGCTGATAGTCCGAGTGTCTGAGACATTCTTCCCCAGCTGCACGTACTGCCTCCGATCCGTCAGGAAGTCAGTGATCCACCTGCATGTGGAGTCAGGCACATTGAGCTGGGAGAGCTTGTCCTGGAGCAGAGCAGGGAGTATGGTGTTGAATGCAGAGCTGAAGTCCACAAACAGGATCCTGGCATAGGTAGGAGTCCAGATGCTAGGAGTCCAGATGCTCCAAGATGAAGTGGAGTGCCAGGTTGATTGTGTCGTCTACAGACCTGTTGGCTCTGTAGGCGAACTGCAGGGGTCCAGCAGGGAGGGGGTGAAGGACTTGAGAAGTGAGGTGGGGAAAGACCAGGCGTTCAAATGACTTCATGACTACAGACGTCAGTGCCACTGGCCTGTAGTCATTAAGTCCAGTGATCCGGGGCTTCTTGGGGGACAGGGACAATGATGGACAACTTGAAGCAGGCTGGGACATGGCATGACCCTAGGGAGGTGTTAAAAATGTTTGTGAAGACGGGGGTTAACTCTCCTGCGCAGTGTCGGCGAGACGCCGTCTGGTCCAGCAGCAGCTTTTCGGTGGTTGGATTTCTGAAATATAGCCTGTGAACATCCTGTTCCTGAACTGAGAGAGAGGGGTGGGGGAGGTGGGGGGGACCAGGTTTGGGTTTGAGGTGGCCACCGAGGTGGCCACCATGGGGGAGGGGGTGGTCACATCAAACCTGGAGTAGAAGGTGTTAAGTTGCTCAGCCAGTTTTCGATTGTCTGCAGCAGGGGGGGCTCCGGGGCTTATGGTTGGTGAGAAGCCGGAGACCCCTCCACATGGAGGTGGGGTTGTTGTCAGAGAACTGCTGCCTCAGACGCATATTGTACTGTGATCTTGCTCGAGAAACCTCTTTGCTAAATCCATACTTTGCATCTTTGTAGCGCCCCCTGTCTCCAGCCCTGGGAGCTGCCTCCTTCTGCTGCCTTAACTGCCTCAGTTTTGGAGTGAACCAGGGTTTGTCATTGTTGAAAGGGACTTTGGTTTGTGTTGGCATGATGCTGTCCTCACAGAATCGAATGTATGACGTCACAGTGTCCGTGTACTCGTCGAAACTATCTGTGGCAGCTCTGAAAACCTCCCAGTCTGTAATGTCCAAACACGCACGTAGCTCCTCCACTGCCTCACCGGTCCACCTCTTAGATTTCCTCACTGCAGGTTTTGAGAGCTTCAGCCTCTGTCTGTATATGGGGATCAGGTGAACCATGGCGTGATCTGAAAAGCCGAGAGCAGCGCGAGCCACGGCGCGGAAGGCGTTACTGACTGTTGTGTAACAGTGATCCAGCGTGCTCTGCTCTCTGGTCGGGACTTTAATAAACTGTCTGTACTTTGGTAGTTCGTGGCTGAGATTCCCCTTGTTAAAATCACCCAGGATAATACACAAAGAGTCCCTGAAGGTCCGCTCCACACTCAGAATCTGATCCGCGAGTGCGCGCTGTGCCACGTGCACGTTTGCGCTCGGGTGGGATGTAAACAACAGCCAGAATGAATGAGGCGAACTCATGTGGAGAGTAGAATGGTTTGTAGTTAATGAACAGAGATATTCCAGATCAGGAGAGCAGTGCTTGGAGATCACAGTCACATCTGAAGACCAGGCGTTGTTGATGTAAAAACAGACTCCTCCGCTGCGTGTTTTACCCCCGGAGAGACCCTTATGACGATCCGCACGAAAGAGGCAAAACCCCTCGAGCTGTACGGCGCCGTCCGGGATCGGCTCACTGAGCCACGTCTCCGTGAAGCACAAAACAGGAGATGAAGAAAGTCTCAGTCTCTGTTTTGTCTCATCAGCAGCGCCAGTTCGTCCATTTTGTTGGAGATTGAGCGAACGTTGGAGAGGAAAATCCCAGGTAAGGGCGTCCGTGTACCGCGTCTCCTGCGGAGCCGTACGAGGACCCCCGCACGTTTTCCTCGCCTGCGGCGTCTCACTCTTTTAGCCAAAAGAAGGGCTAATTCAGCAGCAGAAGCTAAAAAAACTGGAACTAGGTCCGTAGGAGTTGTGGTTCGGAAGGACAAGAGCTCTTCACGGGTGTAATAGCACGCATATACACAATTTACGAACAAAAACAGACAGAACAGAACAAAGTGCACCCGAAAGGCCAGGGCATCCGTCTGTGGCGCCATCTTAGATCACTAAAAGAACCACTTTATACTATCTACTTACAAGTACTTACAAGTAGCCTGCCCTCCAAAAATGTCTATGTAAATAAGTAATCTATTATACTTGATAATTCCAATAACAATTAAAGCCTTGCACTGCAATAAAGGCCCTCACCCCCCTTTCGACCGCAGTGTACAAGCCATCACAAAAAACACACCTCTAATCCCCCCGCCTACATCACCCCTCCCCCAGAAACAGTGCCAACTTTATGCTACTTCATTCACCATTTTCACGACCGCACGGTTCGAGATAGAGTTATGTCCCCATTGGCTTTCATGTTCAGTGTGATGTGGAGAATAAGTGTGCCAAATGTCAACTGTTGATGACAAATGACAAAGTATATTTCTTCATCCCATTCAAAATGTCTGTCATCAAAACGCATGTAAATCAATGACAATATTTGTCAGGATGCCACGGTAACATGCTTGTAGATAGAGGTATGCCATCATTGGCTTTTTTGTTCAGAATGGCAAGAAGGGTTTCTGTGCCAGATGTTATTAGTGTCAAAAGTCTAGTTCCTAAACCAGACTTGGAGAGACTTATCCATGCATTTGGCTCCAGTAGATTTGACTACTGTGACGGCCTGCTCAGTGGCCTCTCCGAACAAGCTGTAAAATAGCTGCAGTACATCCAGAACGCTTCTGCTCGGGTCCTGACAAGAACCAGGAAGTACGATTACATTAGTCCTGTCCTCAGACCTCTGCACTGGCTTCAGATTTCAAAGCAGCTCTGCTTGTATACGAAAAGTAAATGTTTTCGTCCTATTCAAAATGTTTGTAAACCAAAACCCATGTAAGTCAATGATAATATTTGTCAGGTCGCCACAGTAACATGCTTGCTGGTAGAGGAATGCCGTCATTGGCTTTTTTGTTTAGAATGGCAGGAAGAATGTCTGCCAAATTTGATTTGTCTATGTCAAAGATTTTTTTTTTAAACAAAATTCAGATGTTCAAGGGGGTGCTGTAGAGCCTTTGTAAAATATAGCTATATATATTGTAAATCTTTACGTTCAGCTCATCATTTTGCACAAAACGTATTTTCGTGCCGGGAAAAAGGACAACTTATGCCAGAGATACGCAAGTTTTAACACAAAAAAAATGGCAATTTTTATTAACGAGTTTGCCACGCCCACATTTGGAATTGTATCAAAAATCAAAATAATTACTTCTAATCGCACATGGGTGTAGTTCATTTTGACACATTTTCAAGCCTTTTGACTGATAATCCAAGGTGGTGAAAAATAAAGTATGACGTGAAAAAATATTTTAAAATTGGGTGCCGCTCACAAAAAGACACAAAAAGACCAAAACGATTTGACAGGAAAAAAAAAACATTTTTCACCGATCCTGAATTTTTTCAATTCAATTCAATTCAATTTATTTTTGTAACGCCCAAAATCACAACAGTAGTTGCCTCGAGGGGCTACAGTGGAAAACAAATAAACAGTGTTCATAAGGACTTGGTAATTTCCCAGCGTCCTGTGTCCTTAGACAGATGTCCCTAGCTCCCCTGTCCTTAAACCCTCCTTCTCGGCCAGGAAAAACTACCAAACCTCTTTGGGAAAAAGTAGAAACCTGTAGGAGTTCCACAGTGAAGGAGAGATCCGACTCCCTCGGACGGGACAGGCGGACGCGCCTCAATTTGCAGATACAGGAGCTAGACCCACTCAGGAGGAGAACCAATTCTTCGAGGCCGATGAAGAACCGTTCATATGGAGTAGAGACCGTTTCTCCAGGCAGACCGTTTCTCCAGGCAGCTGAGGAGCATCTGGATCCACAGGTCCTCGATGTGCCTGCTCCACTCCCGTCGGGGAAGTGGGAGAAGAAGAAGGAAAAGCGATGACCAAATTGCCAGTGAAATTAAATATTAAATATTGTTTGATAGAAAAGTAGTAGGAAACAGAGGATAGTGCTCAAGCTGCCATACTTCCCCCAGTATAGTTGCTCCTAGGGCAGCATAGCTGGGAACTATCGTTTTTTATTTCTGTTCCTAACTGGCTTGACCATAAGCGATTTCAAAGAGGAACGTTTTAAGCCTGGTCTTAAATGAAGAGACTGTGTCGGCCTCTTTAACATGGACAGGAAGCCGATTCCACAACACAGGAGCTTGGTAGCTAAATGCTCTACCTCCTACTGTGCTTTTAGAGACTCTTGGGGCCACCAGAAGTCCAGCATTTTGAGAGCGAAGTGCTCTGTTTGGATGATAAGGTACTATAGCCTCTTTGAGGTAGGATGGGGCCAGGTCATTTATGGCTTTGTAAGTCAGGAGGAGGATTTTGAATTTGATTCTAAACTCGACAGGGAGCCAGTGAAGAGACTCGAACACCGGCGTTAATGTGCTCTCTTCTTTTAGTTCCTGTTAGTAATCTTGCTGCTGCATTTTGAACCAGTTGAAAGCTTTTTATGGCGCTTTTAGGGCACGCTGCAAGCAGGGAGTTACAGTAGTCTAATCTAGATGTTACAAACGGCATGGACAAGTTTTTCCAGCATCGCTTTTAGGCAAGATTTTTCTGATTTTGGCTATATTACGCAGATGGAAATAGGCTGTTTTACAGGCTTGATTTATGATGTGCTTTGAATGAGAGCTCTTGGTCAAATAAGACTCCAAGGTTTCTTACAGTGGAGCTAGAGGCTACCCTGACGTTGTCCAGTGTGACTATCTGCTCAGATAAAGCATCTCGTAGATGATTAGGGCCTAGTACGATGACCTCGGTTTTTTCAGGGTTAAGAAGCAGATAATTAAGTGTCATCCAGGTTTTTATATCCTTCACACAAGCACCAAGTCTGTCTGCTTGATCGGTCTGATCAGGTTTCATTGATAAAATACAGCTGTGTTGTCATCTGCATAGCAGTGGAAGTTAATGCTATGCTCTTCTGATAATGTTACCTAACGGCAGCATATAAAGAGTAAACAGAATTGGACCGAGAACTGAACCCTGTGGCACACGCCGTAGGTTACTTTAGAACAGGGGGGAGGAGCTCTGGTTTACATTAACAAACTGGTACCTTATCGGATAGGTAGGATTTAAACCAGCTGAGGGCTGTCCCTCTGACACCTACATCACATTGATTCTAACCTCTGCAGTAGAATGTTGTGGTCGATAGTGTCGAACACTGCGAACGCTGCACTGAGGTCCAATAGAACCAGGATTGAGACCAGTCCATTGTCAGCAGCTAATAACAAATCATTTGTAACTTTAACTAGTGCAGTTTCAGTGCTGTGGTGGGATCTGAACCCTGACTGGAAAACTTCGCATAAGTTATTGTCCTGTAGATGGCAACAAAGCTGTTTAACTACAACTCTTTCAAGGATTTTAGAGACAAAGGGTTGATTTGAAATAGGTCTGTAATTTATCAACTGGTCAGGATCAAGATTAGGCTTTTTCAGAAGAGGTTTAATGACTGCATGTTTGAAGGACTGTGGAACATAACCACTTTTTTAGTGAAGTATTTATTATATTAAGAAATAGAATCTATAATTAGGGGGAGAATGTCTTTGAGGAGTCTGCTTGGAATCGGGTCTAGAATACAAGATGACGTTTTAGACGACAATTTTGGGTTGAAAAGGTTTTCGTTTTCGTTAACGTTCAGGGGGTAAAAATGGGCTGGTTTGTGGGAGAAAAAAATAACATTAAAAAAATTATAATAATGGATACTCTTTTTTCGATCATTTTTTCCCCGTGATTTTGTTGCATTGTACCCAATCACGAATGAACCAGATATACATTTTTTCAAATAGATTGTCTTTTATGAATTATTTAAAAACAAAGCCATTTTATTAGAGCCATTTTATTAGATGGCCACTACATTTGCATATCATTGTGGTCAGATTGGAAATCTTCACAAACACTTCAGTAACATTTCCCTTTGAATTTTTTTTTAAGAAACATGAATATTTTTGAAATGTTCAAAAAGTTTCAATTTTGTTTAAAATTCACTATGACCACACCTGAAGACTTATCAGCTTCAAACTGATAACATTTCATTGCTCATGGATTTTGTGTCTTGTGGACAAATTTTAAAATGTTTTGATGAAAACTGCAGGAGATGCCAAAAGTACGACGAGGTGCACTTTTGTCAGCGCCTTGTTGATCCAACATGGCTGACTTCCTGTATAATTTAGGGCGGAGTCATAATATCATTTTTTACATGTCCTCACATGAACTATTTTTTGGAGTGAGTGTCATATTTTTTTTGCAACTTTTTTTTGCAACTTTTTTTTGCAACTTTTTTTTGCAACTTTTTTTTGCAACTTTTTTTTGCTTCGGGCTCCCATTGGCCCCATGTTAATTGATTTTTGAGGTGGTGCTACTGAGCCGTCTTTCAATATTTTATCACGGGGTCTTCACTAAAAATTAGAACTCACTAAGTTCTAATTATCGATACCACTCACGGGCATATTCGTCCTTTTTTACTACTCGATTTTTGTGTTTTTCTAGCCCCCAGATAAAATTTTGATAAGTCCCTTGCCGGGACCATTCTCGTCCTTCGGCTTGGGCCTAATAATAAATAGCTCGTGAATAACAATGGCTTTTTCATTTTATGGTTCGAG
The DNA here is from genome assembly GCA_015082035.1 of Chaenogobius annularis. Lineage (NCBI taxonomy): Eukaryota > Metazoa > Chordata > Actinopteri > Gobiiformes > Gobiidae > Chaenogobius > Chaenogobius annularis. The sequence goes on along the minus strand of BJKM01000708.1, from coordinate 106,603 downwards.
CCAATAATAGAGTCAAATATGGCATGAATAAATTAAGAATTTACTAATAAAATAAGGCGTTACGGTGCAACATAAAACAATGAATAATAAAATAATAATAATAGAAATGTCTATAGAGTCAAATATCAAATATGGCATGAATAAATTAAGAATTTTCTGATAAATTAAGGTAAAAAATTAAAAGAATAAACTGGTCAGATACACAGATATTTACAAAGAAATTTACAGATGGGCCCATCCCAGTTTCAATGGGCCATTAGCAGGAGGTCCCACCCTGTGGGCAGGGCTCTCACAGAGTAGGATAAAAACAGGAGTTCTCAGACTTGTTTCGTGCTCCTGTCCTGCTCCTGTCTTGGTCCTGTCCTCCTCCTTTCTCTTCAACTGTCCTGCTTCTTCCCTACTCCTGTTCTGCCCCTGTCTTGCCCTTCCCCTGTCCCTGACACAGTAATTACCATCTCCTCCTGTCCTCCTCCTGTCCTGCCCCTGTCCTGGTCTTTCTCGCTGCTCTCCCTGCTCCTAGCCTGCCCCTGTCCTACTCCTTTCACTGCTCCTCTCCCTGCTCCTCTCCCCGGACTCGTCACATTGGTCCTGTCCTTCTAGTGTCAATGCTCCTGTCTTGCTGCTATTCTGTTCCTGTCCTTTTCCTGCCCCTGTCCCTGCCACCGCCATAACCATGTCCTTCTAGTGTCACTGCTCCTGTCTCTGTCCCTTTCCCTGTCCTTATTCCATCCTCTCTGTGTCCTGCTAGTGTCTCTGCTCCTGTCCTGCTCCTGTCTCTGCTCCTGTCCCTGCTCCTGTCCTGCGTCTGTCCTACTTCCGTCCTGCTCCTTTCCCTTCAACTGTCTTGTTCTTTTCCTCCTCCTGTCCTCCTCCTGTCCTCCTCCTGTCCTCCTCCTGTCCTACTCCTGTCCTGCCCCTATCCTGGCCTTTCCTTGCTGCTCCTCCTGCTCCTAGCCTGCCTCTGTCCTGCTCCTTTGACTGCTCCTCTCCCTGCCACCTCCCTGACCGCCTCATACTTGCTCCTGTCCTTCTAGTGTCTCTGCTCCTGTCACTGCTCCTGTCCTGCTCCTGTCATGCTCCTGTCCTGCTCCTTTCCCTTCCAACGTCCTATTCGTTCCCTACTCCTGTCCTCCAGGTCCAGCACATCCCCTGTCAGGTAAAGTCCTTTTCCTATCCTGCTTCCGTGACAGAAGCTCTTTTCCCTGCCGGTATCCTGTCCTGCCACTGCTTCTGTCATTGCTCTTGTCCTTATCCAGTCCTGTCCCTGTCCTTGCCATCGCCCTGACCATGTCCTGCTAGTGTCACTGCTTCTGTCTGTGGCACTGCTCCTCTCACCTTCCTTCCCTTTTGCTTCCCCTCTCCTACTCCAGTACATCCTGTCAGGTCCAGTCCTTTTTCCCATCCTGCCCCTGTCCTTGCCACCTTACCTGACCATGGTTCCTGCTAGTGTTACTCTGGCTCCTGTCCCTGATCCTTTCCCTTCCTCTGTCCTTCTCTCCTAATTCAGAAAATCCCCTGTCCTGGTCCAGTCCTGATCCTATAACTGCATGTGATCAGACCCTGTCACTGCTCCCTGTCCTGCTCCTGCTCTCCTCCTTCCCTGCTCCTTTCACTGTTCAATTCTCTTCCTCTGCACTGACCATGTCTTGCAGGTGTCTCTGGTCCTGCTCCTGCTCCTGCCACTGCTCCTGTCCTGCCCCTGTCCATGGTCCTGTCTTATTCAGTCCTTGTACTGCACCTATCCTTTTCCTGTCCTGCCCCTGTCCATGGTCCTGTCTTATTCAGTCCTTGTACTGCACCCCTATACCTTTTCCTGTCCTGTCCTTTCACTGTTCCTTTCCCTGCCCACTGCCCAGCCCATGTCCTGCTAGTGTCTCTGCTCCAGTCCTTTTTCCTTCTCTGCTTTCTTCCTGTTTCTTTCTTCCTGCTTTCTTCATGCCACTATGTCCTGCTCCCTTTTATTCCTCCTGTCCGTGCTCCTGTCCTGCTCCTGTCTTGCTCCTGTCCTCCTCTTTTCTCTTCCCTGTCCTGCTCCTTCCTACTCCTTGTTCTGCCCCTGTCTTGCCCTTCCCCTGTCCCTGACACTGTACTTACCATGTCCTGCTGGGGTCACTGCTCCTGTCCCTGCTCCTCTCCCTTCCCTTCCTTTCCTGCTCTAGTACATCTCCTGTCCTAGAATCTTTGTTCTTAAAGATTATCCAACCCCAAACAAAATAAAGTCATAATGAAAAGGACAATATCGGAAAAATCTATCTCAAAGTTCAAAGAAATAATAGAGCCAATATATTCAGCGACATGTTAATGTGATCCTGCTGAGAACGGCCTTAGTCCCAGTGTAAGTGATCAATTTTGTCGACTTGACCATGAACTCTCTGAAGTCCGCTCTTGATGTTGCAGCTCCGCTAAAGCAGAAGGTCATTAGGCCAAAACTTGGTATGTACTTCCCCATGGTACAATGAAGAACTGCGTTCACATTAAACAAAGAGTTAGAAAATTAGAACGACCATTTCGTCGCTCCCATACGGAGGAATCCTAAAAGCAATGGAAAAGCTGCCTACTGTCCTATAAGCAGGCTCTGCGTAGGGCCCAAAACCAGATACTATTCAAATTTAATAGAAGTCACAAAAATAACACTAGATTTCTTTTCAGCACTGTAGCCAGGCTAACAAACTGTCACATGCGCAGTAGAGCCCTCAATCCCAGCTACTCTCAGCTCTAAATGATTTTGTTCTATTTTTTAACAATAATAAAAAAATCAGAGATAAATTAGATGAAACTACTCCCACTATTAGCCCTGAACAAGCCCAAGCTGTAAAACTAGTGTCCCAATAAATCCATTAGTAACACTAGAAAGGTTCACTGCCTGTTGATCAAGCAGAGATAACCATTATGTCCTCTAAAACGTAATCTTGTATTCTAGACCCAATTCCAAGCAAGACTCCTCAAAGACATTCCCCCCCTAAATTATAAGATTATATTCTTAATATAATAAATACTTCACTAAAAAGTGTTATGTTCCACAGTCCTTCAAACACTGCAGTCATTAAAACCGCTTCTGAAAAAGCCTAATCTTGATCCTGACCTGTTGTAATACTACAGACCTATTTCAAATCAACCCTTTGTCTCCAAATATCCTTGAAAGAGTTGGTAGTTTAAACAGCTTTTGTCGCCATCTACAGGACAATAACTTATTCAAAGTTTTTCCAGTCAAGTTCACAAATGAATTTGTTATTAGCTGCCGACGATGGACTGGTCTCAATCCTGTTCTATTGGACCTCAAGTGCAGCAGTTCGACACCATCGACCACAACATTCTACTGCAGGAGGTTATAATCTGATGTAGGTGTCAGAGGGACAGCCCTTAGCTGGTTTAAATTCCTACTATCGGATAGGGTACCAGTTTGTTAATGTAAACCAGAGCTCCTCACACCTGTTCTAGAAGTAACCTACGGTGCACCGGGTTCAGTTCTCGGTCCAATTCTGTTTACTCTTTATATGCTGCTGCGTAGGTAACATTATCAGAAAGCATAGCATTAACTTCCACTGCAGCAGATGACACACAGCTGTATTTATCAATAAAACCCGATCAGACCGATCAAGCAACAGACTTGGTGCTTTTGTGAAGGATATAAAAACCTGGATGACAAACTTAATTATCTGCTTCTTAACCCTGAAAAAACCAAGGTCATCGTACTAGGCCTAAATCATCTACGAGATGCTTTATCTGAGCAGATAGTCACACTGGACAACGTCAGTGTAGCCTCCAGCTCCACTGTAAGAAACCTTGGAGTCTTATTTGACCAAGAGCTACTCATTTCAAAGCACACATAAATAAGCCTGTAAAACAGCCTATTTCCATCTGTGTAATAGCCAAAATCAGAAAAAATCTTGCCTAAAAGCGATGCTGAAAAACTTTGTCCATGCGTTTGTAACATCTAGATTGGACTACTGTAACTCCGTGCTCGCAGCGTGCCCTAAAAGCGCCATGAAAAGCTTTCAACTTGACCAAGAGCTCTCATTCAAAGCACACATAAATCAAGCCTGTAAAACAGCCTATTTCCATCTGCGTAATAGCCAAAATCAGAAAAATCTTGCCTAAAAGCGATGCTGAAAAACTTGTCCATGCGTTTGTAACATCTCGATTAGACTAACTGTAACTCCGTGCTCGCAGCGTGCCCTAAAAGCGGCCAATGAAAAGCTTTCAACTGGTTCAAAAGGCAGCAGCAAGATTACTAACAGAACTAAAAAGAAGAGAGCAATAACGCGCGGTGCTCGAGTCTCTTCACTGGCTCCCTGTCGAGTTTAGAATCAAATTCAAAATCCTCCTCCTGACTTACAAAGCCATAAATGACCTGGCCCCATCCTAACCTCAAAGAGGCTATAGTAACCTTATCATCCAAACAGAGCATTTCGCTCTCCAAAATCGGAGCTCTTTCGCTCTCAAAATGCTGGACTTCTGGTGGTCCCAAGAGTCTCTAAAAGCACAGTAGGAGGTAGAGCGTTTAGCTACCAAGCTCCTGTGTTGTGGAATCAGCTTCCTGTCCATGTTAAGGAGGCCGACACGGTCTCTTCATTTAAGATCAGGCTTAAAACGTTCCTCTTTGAAATCGCTTTTAGTCAGGCCAGTTAGGAACAGAAAATAAAAACCTACAGTTCCCAGCTATGCTGCCCTAGGAGCAACTATATTGGGGGAAGTATGGCAGCTTGAGCACTATCCTCTGTTTCCTACTACTTTTCTATCAAACAATATTTAATATTTAATTTCACTGGCTATTTGTTCATCTCTTTTCCTTCTTCTTCTCCCACTACCCCGACGGGAGTGGAGCAGGCACATCGATGACCTGTGGATCCAGATGCTCCTCAACTGCTTGGAGAAACGGTCTGCCTGGAGAAACGGTCTCTACTCCATATGAATGGTTCTTCATCGGCCTCGAAGAATTGGTTCTCCTCCTGAGTGGGTCTAGCTCCACTGTGTATCTGCAAATTGAGGTGCGTCCGCCTGTCCGTCCGAGGGAGTCAGATCTCTCCTTCCCTGTGGAACTCCTACAGGTTTCTACTTTTTCCCAATGAGGTTAGGTAGTTTTTCCTGGCCGAAAAGGAGGGTCTAAGGACAGGGGAGCTTGGGACATCTGTCTAAGGACACAGGATGCTGGGACATTTCCAAGTCCCTATGAACATTGTTTATTTTGTTTTCCACTGTAGCCCCTCGAGGAAACTACTGCTGTGATTTTGGGCGTTACAAAAATAAATTGAATTGAATTGAATTGACTCCATCCCTGCCCTTCTCCAGTCCTTCCCCTGTCTTGTCCGGTCCTTCTCCTGTCAGTGGCTGCTCCTGTCCTTTCCCTGTAATTCTCCGTTCACTCCTTCTCTCCCTGTCCCCACCCTGACCATGTCCTGCTATTGTCTCTTTTTCTTGCTCCTTCCCTGCTCCAGTCCTGCTCCTGCCGTGCTCCTGTCCTGCTCCTGTACTGCTCCTGCCACTGCTTCTTCCATTGCTCCTGTCTTTCTCCAGTCCTGCCCCTGTCCTGCTCCTGTCCTGCCCCTGTCCCTGCTACTGCCCTTACTTGTCTGGAGGACAGGATTAGGGAAGGAGTAGGACAGGAGTAGGACAGGACCAGGGACAGGAGGAATAAAGGGAGCAGGACAGTGGAATCAAGAAGCAGATTAGAAACAGGACAGGAAAAAGGAACAAAGTAGAGACACTATCAGGAAATGGTCAGGACAGTGGCAGGGAAAGGAACAGTGAGCAGGACAGAAAAAAAAGGAGTAGTTAAAGGAGCAGGACAGGCAAAGGAACAGTGAGCAGGACAGGAAAAGGACCGGAGCAGGGACCGGAGCAGGACAGGAGCAGTGACACGAGCAGAGACCGGGGCAAAACAGGAGTAGGATAGGAGGACAGGATTAGGAAAGGAGCAGGACAGTGGAAGGGAAAGGAGCAGGAATAGAGCTGGACAGGAGCAGGACAGGAGCAGGGACAGGACAGTGGCAGGACTAAAGCAGGACAGGAGCAGTGACAGGGGCAGGTCAGGAGTAGTTAAAGGAGCAGGACAGTCAAAGGAACAGTGAGCAGGACAGGAAAAGGACCTGAGCAGACACTGGAGCAGGCACGGAGCAAGGGCAGAAGAAGTGGGAGCAGCAGGATAGGGGAAGGGAAAAGAGCTTCCTTCCTGGAAGCAGGGCAGGAAAAGTACTGGACCTGACAGGGAATGTACTGGAGATGGAGGACAGGAATAGGGAAGGAGCAGGACAGTGGAAGGGAAAGGAGCAGGACAGGAGAAGGACAGGAGCAGGACAGGGAAAGTACGGAGTCAGGACAGGGGCAGGGACAGGGGCAGGACAGGAACAGGACAGGAGATGGACAGGGGCAAGACAGGGGGTAGGAGAAACTTTTCAGCTGGGCCAGGACCAGAGACAATAGCAGTGACTGGAGCGGGATAGACAAGCGGTAGCAGTGTAAGCTCGATAAGCCTTTTGTAGACCATGACAAGTTGTTTTGTAAGTTGTGCCATAAGTACAAGAGATATTGCAAGCGTTTTTGCCAAGCAAGTAGTATTTGTAAATCTACGCCATATTTTAAGTTTGAGTCTATCATGTTGAGCATATAGCATTTTTGAGTTATAGGCGTTTTATTTCAGATTTACACACTATGAAAAATTGTTTGTGAAAGAAGTACACAAGTTGATCTATTTTTGGCAGGGCAAGAACTATAGCACTATATATCTTTTAGATCTTGAATCTATCATGTCCTATCATGTAGGACATGAACAGGAGCAGGGTCAGCAGCTGTGACAGGGGATGAAAAGAGGCAGGATTGTAGTAGTGGCAGGAGCAGAGGAATATCCGCAAAGGAGCAGGACAAGAGGAAGGAAATTAGCATGAGAGGAGCAGGACCGGGGAAGGGACAGGAGAAGGAAAAAGGGGCATGGGCAGTGATATGGGCAGGGACAGTGGCACGACAAGAGCATATAGGACTGAAAAAGGACAAGAGCAGGGGCAAAGCAGTTCCTACCCTATCCAGCTCCTTTTCCGCTCCAGTACATCCCCTCTCCTGGTTTTTCCTTGCTGCTGTCCCTGCTATTATCCTACCCCTGTCCTGATCCTGTCACTGCTCCTGCCCTGCACTTTGTCTGCCCATGTCACTGCTCCTGTCTTTCGCATTTCCCTACTCCTGTCCTTCTCCTACGCTGCTCCTGTCCTGCTTCTGTCCCTGCCTTGCTCAAGTCCTACCCTGGTCTACTCCTGATTCCTACTACTGGCCTGACAACACACTTACCATGCCTTGCTTATGTCTCTGCTCCTTTCCCTGCTCCTTTCCTGCTCCTGTCACTGCACCTGCCCTGCTCCTGACAGAAGCAGTGGTAGGAGCAGGACAGAAGGAGGGGAGGTACAGGGGCAGGACAGAGGCAGGTCAGGAGCAGAACAGGAGAAGGGGCAGGACCGGGTCATGGATAGGGGCAAGACAGGAGCAGGGAGGGAGCAAGGAAAAGAGACACTAGTAGGACATGATCAGGATGGTAGCTGGTAGAGGAGCACTGAAAGGGTTCAGAGAAAGGACAGGAGCAGGGACAGGAGCAGGACAAGATAAGGACTGGACCTGATGGCATGTACTCGAGCAGGACTGGAGCAGGGGAGGTACAGGGGCAGGACAGAGGCAGGTCAGGAGCAGAACAGGAGAAGGGACAGGGGCAGGAAAGGGTCATGTCATGGACAGGGGCAAGACAGGAGCAGGGAGGGAGCAAGGAAAAGAGACACGAGTAGGACAGGTTCAGGATGGTAGCTGGGAGAGGAGCACTGAAAGGGTTCAGAGAAAGGACAAGAGCAAGACAGGAGTAGGACTTTGGCAGGGAAGGGAGAAATGAAAGGAGCAGGACAGGATAAGGACAGGAGCAGGGACAGGAACAGGACATGGTCAGGACTGAATAAGAACAGGAGCACGGAGAAGGGCAGAACAGGAGCAGGAAAGAAGCAGTAACTGAACAGGTCTACCCCGAGCATGTGCAGAACTAGAGCAGGACCAAAGCATCACCAGAGCAGAACTGGAGCAGGTCTGGTCCATCCTGCTGTGGTCCATCTCTTGTCTTGCTCTGGTCTGCTCTGGTCCTACTGCCCCTTCACTAATCCTGCTTTTACATTTAAGTGAGATAATTTTTAAATATAACTATTTTTTATTGCTAAGGCAACAAACATACATTTGCTGTGAGCCAGGATTCAAACTCACAACACTGCACGTGGAGCTTGGCATATGTGCTGCCACCTTAACTACTTGGCCACCAGGCAGCACAGCAACAGACGTTCTATGGCAGTTACTCCCCTCTAAATTCCATTAATTTGAATGACTGCTCTGGCAGTTCGAGTAGTTTCAAAACTCTGGGATTATTATTATAGTATTATTGTAACGGGAATAGAGAAGGACCAGAGCAGTAATAGAGTAGGACCAGAATAGAACTAGAGCAGGAATACGACCAAAGCAGGACCAGACCAGGACTTGAGCTGGGATAGAGAAGGATCAGAGCAGGAGTAGAGTCGGACAAGAGCAGTGTGGTTTCTCAAGGTGTTGATTGAGGTGGTTGAGTACAGGAAGAAGAACTCGTTGACACTAGCTTCTGTCTTTTAAATTATGTTGATTCACATAAACAGCACCCATACAGAGAAGCCGACATTGCCTGGGTGTTCCTCTATGGTCAGATCTGGAGTCACCCCAATCTTAGTTTTACATCAGTCTTTATAGTTATTACCAACCTCCTTCACATTAAGGTAGATCCCCCCCCCTTGGTCTACCCCATTAACCCTGTAAATATACAGCAAAAAGGAAACCATCTGTTTCCTTGAAGTTAAAAAGTTAAAAAGCAAAAGTTCTGTCCCCAGCAGACACTTCAGCAGTACTAAAAAAGGAGTAGGACCAGAGCAGGACCAGAGCAGGACCAGAGCAGGACCAGAGCAGGACCAGAGCAGAACCAGAGCAGAACCAGAGCAGGACCAGAGCAGGACCAGAGCAGAAGTAGCACTATAGCAGGGCTGGAGCACCACCAGAGGAGGAATAGAGCATGAGCAGGACCAGAGATGGACTAGAGTATGACTAGAGGTGTAATAGGACAGGAGTTGGACCAGGGCAGGACAAGAGCAGAAGTAGCATTTGAGCAGGACTAGAGCAGAACCAGAGCAGTGCTAGAGCAGGACTAGAGCAAGACTAGAGCAGGAATAGAGCAGGACCAGAGTAGTATTAGAGCAGAATTAGAGCAGAATTAGGACCAGAGCAGGACTAGAGCAGGACCAGAGCAGGACTAGAGTAGGACCAGAGCTGTACTAGAGCAGGAGCAGGACCAGGGCAGGACTAGAGCGGAAGTAGCACTTGAGCAGGACTAGAGCAGGACCACAGGAGAACATAAGCACAGAGAAGGACGAGAGCACGAACGGAGGAGGACTTGAGCAAGTTCAGGAAAAGAGCAGTACGAGAGAAAGACCAGAGCAGGAGTAGAGTTGGAAAAGAGCAGTACTTAAAAAGGACTAGGACCAGAGCAGGAGCAGAGCAGAACTGGAGCAGGACCAGTGCAGGACGCACTGAAGAAGTAGCACTGGAGCACTAAGCGCACTAAGACTGGGCACAATAAAGAATCAAAAGCAGAATCAGAATCAAAATTCTCCTTTCTGGGCTAACATTGGTCACAAACCTGTCCCCAAAAGCGCCAAAAAGACAAGACCAGAGCCCCCAGGGTCGAGCTTGAAACAAAACCCTCCTTTCCGGGCTAATAATGGGAAGCCTGGCCCGATAAGGACCAGGCCAGAGCCCCCAGAGTGGATCCTGAATAGAAGCCCTCCTTTCTGGGCTAAGACTGCGCACCAAATTGGCCCCGAAATTCCCAACACTACCAGGGAAATGTCTAGCCTGAATCAAAGCCCTCTAACTGAGCTAAGTCTGAGAACCAACCTGGCCCCAAAAGGGCCAAATGGACCAAGCCAGAGCCCCTAGAGTCTAGCTTGAATCAAAACCCTCCTTTCTGGGCAAACACTGGGCAAAAACGTGGGCCCAAAAGGGCCAAAAGGACCAGGCTAGAGCCCCCAGAGTGTAGCCTGAATCAAAATACTCCTTTCTGGGCTAACATTGGTCACAAGCCTGGCCCCAAAAGGGCCAAAAAGACCAAGCCAGAGCCCTTGGAGTCTAGCCTGTATTAAAGCCCTTCTTTTTGGGCTAAAACTGGCTCAAGCCTGGCCCAAAAAAAGGGTTAAAAGGACATCTGAAAAGGCCCGGGAGTCTAGCGTGTATCAAAGCCCTCCTTTGTAGGTTAAGTCTTTGCACCAACCTAGCCCCAAAAGGGCTAAACGACCAGTGAAACTGCCTCAGAGTCAAGCCTGAATCAAAGCACTCTTTTCTGTACTAATACTGGGCACAAATCTGTCCCCAAAAGGGTCAATAGGACCAGGCCAAAGCCCACAGAGTTTAGCCTGAAACAAAGCCCTCCTTCCTGGGGTAAGTCCCGGCACCAACTTGGCCCCAAATAGGCCAAAAGAACCTGGCCAGAGCTATCCGAGTCTAGCTTGATACAAAACCCTTCATTCTGGCCAAAGACTGGGCACAAGCCACCAGCCTGAACCCAAAAGGGCCATACGGACCAGGCCAAGGCCCCCAGAGTTTAGCCTGAAACAAAACCCTTCTTTCTGGGGTAAGTCTTGGCACCAGCCTGGCCCCAAAAAGGCAAATTGGACCAGTCCAGAGCCCCCAGAATCAAGCCTGAATCAAAGCCCTCCTTTCTGGGCTAAGTCTTGGCACCAGCCTGGCCCCAAAAGTCCAAGAAGGACCAGGGAAATGGCTCCAGATTCTAGCCTGAATCAAAGACCTCCTTTCCTGAATGAATCTTGGAACGAACCTGGCCACAAAAGCACCTAAAAGGACCAGGCCAAAGCCCTCAGAGTCTGGCCTGAAAAAAAGCCCTCCTTTCCGGGCTATGTTTTTGCACAAGCCAGGCCCCAAAAGTCCAAAAAGAACCAGGCCAGTGCACGCAGAATCTAGCCTGAATAAAATCCCATCTTTCTGGGATACGTCTTTGCAACAGCCAGGCCCCAAAAGTACTAAACGGACCAGGCCAGAGCGCCCAGAGTCTAGCCTGAATCATAGTCCTCCATCCTAGGGTAAGTCTTGGCACCAACCGGTTCCCAAAAGGGCCAAAGGACCAGGCCAGAGCCCCACGAGTCTGGCTTGAATTAAAACCCTCCTTTCTGGGCAAAGACTGGGCAAAAGCCTGATCTCAAAAGGGCCAAAGAGACCAGGCCAGAGCCCCCAGAGTCTAGCCTGAAGCAATGCCCTCCTACCTGGGGTAAGTCTTGGCACTAACAAAGCCCCAAAAGGGCCGAAAGAACCAAGCTAGAGCCCTCAGAGTCTAGCCTTAATCGAAATTCTCCTTTTTGGCAAAGACTGGTTAAAAGCCTGGCCCAAAAAGTGCCAAAGGAGCAGACAAAAGCCCCTAGAGTCAAGCCTGAAAAAAACCCTACTTTCTGGGGAAGTCTTGGCACCAGCCTGTCACTAAAAGGGCCAAATGGACCAGGACAGTACCCCCAGAGTTTAGCCTGAATATAAGCCCTCAGTTCTGGGCTACATCTGGGCACAAGCCTGGCCAAAAAAGAGCCAAAAGGACCAGGTCAAAGCCCCCAGATTCTGGCCTGAATCAAAGCCCTCCTTTTTGGGCCAGGACGAGGCACCCCCTGTCCCCAAAAGGGCCAAAAAGACCAGGCCAGGGCTCCCACAGTCTAGCTTGAATCAAACCCCTCTTTTCTGCGGAAAAACTGGGCAAAAGCCTGGCCCAAAAAGGGCCAAAAGGACCAAGGAAATGCCCCCAGAGTCTAGCCTGAATCAAAGCCCTCCTTTCTGGAATAAGACTTTGCACCAGCCTGACCCCAAAAGGGCCAAAAGGAAAGGGCCAGTACCCTCAGAGTCAAGCCTGATTAAAAGCACTCCTTTCTGGACAAAAACTGGGTAACAGCCTGGCACCACAAAGTGCAAAAAAGACCAGACCAGAGCCCGCAGAGTCTAAATTGAATCAAAACCCTCCTTTCTGGTCTAAGACTGGGCATAGCCTGGCCCCAAAAGGGCCAAACGGCCCAGGCCAGAGCCCCCAGAGTCTAGCCTGAATTAAAGCCCTCCTTTTTGGACTAAACTGGTTAACAGCCTGACACCAAAAGGGCCAAAAAAGACCAGGCCAGAGCTCCCAGAGTCTAGCGTGAATCAAAACACTCTTTTCTGCGGAAAGACTGGGCAAAAGCCTGGCCCACAAAGGGCCAAAAGGACCAAGAAAGAGCCCCCAGAGTCTAGCCTGAATCAAAGCCCTCCTTTCTGGACAAAGACTGGGTAACAGCCTGGCACCAAAAGGTGCCAAAAAGACCAGACCAGAGCCCGCAGAGTTCTAAATTGAATCAAAACCCTCTGGTCTAAGACTGGGCATAAGCCTGGCCCCTAAAGGGCCAACTGGGACAAAGCAAAAGCCCCCAGAGTCTGGCATGAAACAAAGCCCTCCATTTTGGGGTGAGTCTTGGCACCAGCCTCAGCCCAAAAGGGCGAAATGGACCAGGCCAGACCCCAAGAGACTAGCCTTAATCAAAGCTGTCCTTCCTGAGGTAAGTCTTGATACCAACCTGGCCCCAAAAAGGACAAAAGGACCAGGCCAGAGCTCCCAGAGTCCAGCCTGAATCAAAGGCCTCTTTTCTGGATTAAGACTTTTCACCAGCCTGACCCCAAAAGGGCCAAAAGTACCAGGCCAGAGCCCCACAAGTCTAGCCTGAAACAATGCCCTCCATCCTGGGGTAAGTCTTGGCCACAAAAGGGCCGAAAGAACCAGGCTAGAGCCCTCAGAGTCTAGCCTTAATCGAAATTCTCCTTTCTGGGCAAAGACTGGTTAAAAGCCTACCCCAAAAAGGGCCAAAAGGATCAGACAAAAGCCCTACTTTCTGGGGAAGTCTTGGCACCAGCCTGGCACCAAAAGGTCCAAAAAGACCAGGCCAGAGCCCCCCCGAGTTTGGCCTGAATCAAAGCTCTCCTTTCTGGGTTAAGATTTTACATTAGCCTTTCCCCAAAAGGGCCAAAAGGACCAAGCCAGAGCCCCCAGAGTCAAGCCTGAATTAAAGCCCTCCATTTTGGGCTACATCTCGGTACAAACCTTTCCCCAAAATGGCCAAAAGGACCAAGCAATTGCCCCCAGAGTGGATCTTGAATATAAGCTCTCCTTTCTGGGCTAAGTTTAGGCAACAGCCTGGCACCAAAAGGGCCAAAAAGACCAGGCCAGAGCCCCCGGAGTCTAGCCTGTATTAAAGCCGTCCATTTTGGGCTAACACTGGCACCATCCTGGTCCAAAAAAAGGGCCAAAAGGACAACCGACATGGCCTGGGAATCTTGCTTGTATCAAAGCCCTCCTTTGTGGGTTAGTCTTGGCACCAACCTGGCCCCAAAACGCCAAAAGGACCAGGGAAATGGCTCCAGAGTCTAGCCAGAATCAAAGCCCTCCTTCCTGGGGTAAGTCTATGCACTAACCAATCCCCAAAAAGGCCAAAAGGCCCAGGCCAGAGCCCCCAGAGTCTTTTTCTGAATAAAAATTCACCTTTCTAGGCGTTAGTCCAGATTAGTCACAAGATTTGCCCAAAAAGTCCCAAAAGGACCAGTCAAAATTCCCCAGGGTCCAGTCTGAAACAATGCCCTCCTTTCTATGGGATGTCATATAACAAGCTAATCACCAAAATGGCGAAAAGGACCAGGCCAATGCCAAGACACAAGCCTGGCCACAAAAGTCCCAAAAGGACCAGGGAAATGGCTCCAGAGACTAGCCTGAATCAAAGACCCCCTTTCTTGTAATGTCTTGTAACCAACCTGGCCCCAAAAGGGCCAAAAGTACCAGGCCAAAGCCCCCAGAATTGGTCCTGAAAAAAAGCCTCCCTATCTGGGGTAAGTCTTGGCACCAGCCTGGCCACAAAAGGGCAAAATGGGCCAGGCCAGAGCCCCAACAGTCTAGCCTGAATCATAGCCCTCCTTCCTGGGATAAGTCTTGACACCAGCATGTGCCCAAAAGGGCCCCAGAGTCTAGTTTGGATCAAAATCCTCATTTCTGGGCTAAAATTGGGCACAAGCCTGGCCCAGAAAAAGGGATACAAGGAAAACCGGAATGGCCCGGGAATCTAGCCTGTATTAAAGCCCTCCTTTGTGCGGTAAGTCTTGGTACAAACCTAGCCCTAAAAGGGCCCCAGAGTCTAGTTTGAATCTAAATCCTAAATTCTGGGCTAAGACTAGGCACAAGCAAGGCTCAGAAAAATAGCTGAAAGGACAACCGAAATGGCCTGGAGATCTAGCCTGTATTAAAACCCTCGTTTGTGGGGTAAGTCTTGGCACAAACCTAGCCCGAAAAAGGCCAAAAGACCAGTGAAATTGTCTCAGTCTTGCCTGTATCAAAGCCCTTCTTTGTGGGCTAAATCTTTAAACTAACTTGGCCCCTAAAGGGCCAAAAGGACCAGGCCAGAGCCCCCAGAGTCTAGCTTGAATAAACACCCTCCTTTCTGGGCAAAGACTGGGAACAAGCTTGTCCCAAAAGGGCCAAATGGACCAGGGTAATGGCCCCATTATCTAAGCTCTCCTTTCTGTGCTAGGACTGAGCACAAGCCTGGCTCCAAAAGGGCCAAAAGGAATAGGCAAAAGCCCCCCAGAGTCTAGCCTTAACCAAAGCCCTCCTTCCTTTGTTAAGTCTTGGCACTAACCTGGCCCAAAAATGGCCAAAAGGACCAGGCAAAAGCCCCCAGAGGCTAGCCTGAATCAAAATTCTCCTTTCTGGGCTGACATTGGTCACAAGGTTGGCCCCAAAATACCAAAAGGACCAGCGAAAAGCCCCCTTAGTTTAGTTTGAATCAAAGCCCTCCTTTCTGGGATAAGTCTTGGCACCAGCCAGGCTCTAAAAGTCCCAAAAGGACAAGAGTAATGGCCATAGAGTCTAGCCTGTATCGAAGCACTCCTTTCTGGGCTAAGGGTGGGCCCAAGCCTGGCCCCAGAAGTGCAAAAAAGACTGAGCCAGAGCCAGAGCCCCGAGTCTAGCCTGGATCAAAACAGTATTTTCTGGGCTACGTCTTGGTACCAGCCATGCCACAAAAGTAAAAAAGGACCAGGGAAATGGCTCCAGAGTGTAGCCTGAATCAAAACACTTCTTTCCTGGCTAAGTCCAGGAATCAACCTGGGCCCAAAAGGGTCAAAATGACCAGGCCAGTGCCCCCAGAGTCCAGCATGAAAAAAAGCCATCCTTTTTGGGGTGAGTCTTGGAACCAGCCTCGCCCCAAAAGGGCCAAATGGACCAGGGTAATGGCCCCCGACCTAGACTCTAGGGCCATTATCAAAGCTCTCCTTTCTGGGCTAGGGCTGGGCACAAGCTTGGCTCCAAAAGGGCCAAAAGGAATATGCAGGCAGTACTGGTAGTTGGTTGTCCACTAGTGTGTGTGCGAGTGTGCTTTCTTTATACTTCTGTTGATACTCAACATGCCCAAGTAACCGTTGCCTTCAGGGCACCTCTTCTAGCCCAAGTGGAACGATGAGGAAATAACAGTTATGGTAGATGGTTGTCACAGTAGTATGAATGTATAGGCCTAGTATGAATGAGTAAACATCATCGGGGTGACCCTGCGACGAGTTGGCCACTGTCCAGGGTGTACCCCGCCTAAGGCCCAAAGGCAATGGGATGGGCCCCTGTCACCCGCGACCCCTAACAGGAAGAAGTGGTAGAAAATGAATGAATGAAAGAATCATCAGGGCGATGATGCATTTTGGGGGGGTGGAATGAGGCAGTGTAGTCTGCAGGCGGGCGCTACCACTTTTATCAGACTTGCTAATGGCGGCATACGCTCTCGTTGTATGCCGCCCGTTACTCCTGCTATCGGGCATGTTGTTGTCTGGTGTCTATCCAAGTCCTCCGTCACTCTTGTCCAGCTACAACTACAGATCTGGCCATGTAGCTAGTGTACACTGTCGCTGCCTTGCCTTGCCTGGCCTCTTTCCGACCGTACCGGTCAAACCCAATTTAATTCTGGATTTTGTGAATGACATGAACTGTTTGTGAAACGAACGTCCATCTTCACTGATGGACGTTTGTGTGCTTAATTTATTCCAACTTTAATGTCTATTTAGAAACTGTTGTATGAATAATGTATAAATAAACATCTGTACTTGTGGTAACTTATAGAATCAAGTCTCTTCCAATCAGCAACGAATCTACGTGCCTTCCAACTCCCAGGTGGCGTTGTTTTTTTTTATCTGCTGTAGCTATTATGGATAACCAGAGCTCAGCTAAACGACCCTTGGAATGCCACATCAACATTCAGAATAGACTCTGGGGGCTCTGGCCCTGTCCTTTGTGCCCTTTTGGTGAAAGTCTGGTGAGAAGACAACCCAGAAAGGAGGGCTTTTAATTAGGCTAGACTCTGGAGCCATTCCCCTGATCCTTTAGGCCCTTTTGTGGACCGGCTGGTGCCAAGACTTAGCCCAGAAAGAAGGGCTTTGTTTCAGGTTGGACTTTGGAGGCACTGGGCTGGTCCTTTTTTGCCATTTTGGTGACAAGCCTGTCAAAAGTCTTATATAAAGAAAGGAATTATTTGTTTAAGTCAACACTGGGGGCTTTTGGCTGGTCCTTTTGAGGCCAGACTGGTTCCAGACTTTGCCCAGAAAGGAGGATTTTGATTCAGGCTACAATCTGGGGGCTTTGATCAAGTCCTTTTGGGACTTTTGGAGCCAGGTTGGAGCCAAGACTTAGCCCAGAAAGGAGGGCTTTTTTTCAGGCTAGACTCTGGGGGCTCCGTCCTGGTCGGGTTGGTCCTTTCGGGGCCAGGTTGGTTTCAAGACTTGGCCAGGAAATTATGGTTTTGATTACAGGCCAGACTCTGGGGGCTCTGGCCTGGACTGTTTTGCCCTTTTGGGGCCAGACTGGTTCCTGACTTTGCCCAGAAAGGAGAGCTTTGATTCAGGCTAGACTCTGTGGGCAATGGCCTGTTCTTTTTAGCCCTTTTGGTGACAGGCTGGTGCAAAGACTTTTTTCGGGCTAGACTCTGGGGGCATTTACTCGGTCCTTTTTGGCCTTTTGGGGGAAGGTTTGTGACCAATCTTAGCCCAGAAAGGAGAATTTTGAATCAGGTTAGAGTCTGGGGGCTTTTGGCTGGTCCTTTTGGGACTTTTGCGGCCCAGCTGGTGCCGAGTCTTACCCCAGAAAGGAGGGCTTTGTTTCTGGCTAGACTCATGGGGCTTTGGCCTGGTACTTTTGGCCCTTTTCGAGGCCCACTGGTGCTAAGACTTAGCCCAGAAAGGAGGGCTTTGTTTCAGGCTGGACTCTAGGGCACTGGCCTGGTCCTTTTTTGCCATTTTGGTGACAAAATCTGTCAAAAGTCTTATTTACAAAAAGGAATTCTTTGTTTCAGGTTAGACTGTGGGCTTTTGGCTGGTCCTTTTGGGGACTGGCTGGTGCAAAAGACTTATCCCAGAAAGGAGCGTTTTGATTCAGGCTACACTCCGGGGGCTTCTGTCAGGTTCTTTTGGGGCTTTTGGAGCCAGGTTGGTGCCAAGACTTAGCAGAGAAAGAAGGGTTTATGTTTCATGCTGGACTCTGGGGGCTCTGGCCTGGTCGTTTTTGCCATTTTGGTGCCAAGCTTCAAGAAATACTTACCACAGAAATGATGGCTTTTGGGATGTTTTGAATCAGGCTGGTGCCGAGACTTAGCCCAAAAACTAGGGCTTTTATTTAGACTAGACTCTGAGGGCTTTTGGATGGTCCTTTAGCCCTTCTGGGGACAATCTTGGTCCCAAAGTTTGTCCAGAAAGAATAATTTTGATTCAGCCTAGACTCTGGGCGCTCTGGCCGGGTCCGTTTGGCCCTTTTGGGGCCAGGTTAGTTTTGAGACCTAGCCAGTAAAGGACGGCTTTTTAATCAGGCTAGACTCTGAAGCGATTTCTCTTGTTTTTTTGGAACTTTTTGGGCCAGGCTGAGGCCAAGTCTTGGCCGGGAAAGGAGGTCTTTGATTCAGGCTTGATTCTGGGGGCTTTTGGCTGGTCATCTTCTCCCTTTTGGAGTCAGGCTGATGCCCGGTCTTGGTCAAGAAGGGAACGCTTTGATTCAGGCTAGACTCTGGGGGCTCTGGCCTAGTCTTTAAGACCCTTTTCGAGACCGGCTGGTGCTAAGTATAGCCCAGAAAGGAGGACTTTGTTTCAGGCTGGACTCTGGGGGTACTGGCCTGGTCCTTTTTTGCCATTTTGTGACAAGCCAAAAGTCTTATTTATAGAAAGGAATTCTTTGTTTCAGGTTAGACTGGGGGCTTTTGGCTGGTCCTTTTGGGGACTGGGTACTGCAGAAACTTACCCCAGAAAGGAGGGCTTTGATTCAGGCTAAACTCTGGGAGCTCTGGCCTGGTCCGTTTGGCCATTTTGGAGACTGTCTGGTGCCAAGACTGACGCAAGAAAGGAGGGCTTTGTTTCAGGCTAGACTTTGGGGGCTCCAGCCTGGTCGGGTTGGTCCTTTCGGGGCCAGGTTGGGTCCAAGACTTATCCCAGAAAGGATTGCTTATATTTAGGCTAGACTCTGGAGCCATTCCCCTGGTCCTTTTGGCCCTTTTGGAGACTGGCTGGTGCCAAGACTTACGCAAGAAAGGACGGCTTTGTTTCAGGCTAGACTCTGGGGGCCCCGGCCTGGTCGGGTTGGTCCTTTCGGGGCCAGGTTGGTTTCAAGACTTGGCCAGGAAAGGAAGGTTTTGATACAGGCCAGACTCTGGGGGCTCTGGCCTGGTCCATTTTTCCCTTTTGGGGCCAAACTGGTTCCAGACTTTACCCAGAAAGGAGGGCTTTGATTCACGCTAGACTCTGGGGGCACTGGCCTGGTTGTTTTGGCCATTTTGGTGACAAGCTTCTAAAAATACTTACCACAGAAATGATGGCTTTGTTTCAGACTCGACTCTGGGGGCTCTGGCCTGGTTGGGTTGGTCCTTTCGGGGCCAAGTTGGTTTCAAGACATGGCCAGGAAAGGAGGGCTTCAATAAAGGCTAGACTCTGGGGCCATTTCCATAGTCCTTTGGCCCTTTTGGGGCCAGGCTTGTGACCAATCTTAGCCCAGAAAGGAGAATTTTGATTCAGGCTAGACTCTGGGGGCTTCTGTCAGGTCCTTTTGGGACTTGGAGCCAGGTTGGTGCCAAGACTTAGCACAGAAAGAAGGGCTTTGTTTCAGGCTGGACTCTGCAGGCTCTGGCCTGGTAGTTTTGGCTATTTTGAGATCAGCTTGGGTCCAAAACTTATCCCAGAAAGGAAGGCTTTTATTCAGGCTAGAACACTGGAGCCATATCTCTGGTCCGTTTTCGCCCTTTTGGGTCTAGGTTGGTTTTAAAATTTAACACGGAAAGGAGGGCTTTTTAATAAGGCCAGTCTCTGGAGCAATTTCCATGGTCCTTCTGGTCCTTTTTTTGGACCTGCTGGTTTCAAGACTTAGCCAAGAAAGGAGAGCTTTGTTTCAGCTTAGACTCTGGGGCTTTTTGTTGGTCCTTTGGGGTCCAGCTTGGTGGTAAGACATACTTCTGTTTTAAGCTAGACTCTGAGCGCTCTGCCCTGGTCTGTTTGGCCTTTTTCGGGCCAGGTTGGTTCAAAGACTTGATTCAGGGTAGACTCTGTGGGCATTTGGCTGGTCCTTTTTGCCCTTTTGGTGACAGGCTGGTGAAAAGACTTATGCCAGAAACAAGGGTTTTGTTTCATGATAGACTCAGGGGGCTCTGGCCTGGTCCTTTTGGCCTTTTTGGGGCAAGGTTAGAGTGCTTTGACTTACCTGAGGAAGCAAGGCCATTATTCAGGCTAGATTCTGGTAACTCTGGCCTGGTCCTTTTCGGCTCTTTTGAAAGTTGGTTTCAAAATTTAGTAAGGAAAAGAGGGCTTTTTAATAAGGCCAGTCTCTGGAGCTATTTCCATGGTCCTTTTGGTAATTTGTTTTGGCCTGCTGGTGCCAAGACTTACCCCCGAAAGGAGAGCTTTGTTCCAGCTTAGACTCTGGGGGCTTTTTGTTTGTCCTTTTGGCCCTTTTGGGTTTGGGTTGGTGCTAAGACTTACCCCAGGAAGGAGGGATTTTATTCAGGCAAGACTCTAGAGGCTTTTGGTGACAGGCTGATGAAAAGACTTGTGCCAAAAACAAGTTTTTTGATTCAGAAGACTCTGGGTGCTTTGCCAAGTCCGTTTGGACCTTTGGAGGCCAGGTTGAATCCAAGACTTACCCCAGAAAGGAGGGCTTTGTTTCAGCTTTGACCCTGGGGGCTTTTTGTTGGTCCCTTGGCCATTTTGGGGACAGTGTTGTGACAAATCTTATTCACGTAAAGGAGAAATTTGATTCAGGCTAAACTCATGGGGCTCGGGGCTGGTTCCTTTGGCCATTTTGGGGCCAGGTTAGTGTGCTATGACTTACCTGAGGAAGCAAGGCTTTTTTATTAAGGCTAGATTCTGGTATCTCTGGCCTTGTCCTTTTTGGCTCTTTTGGGGGTAGGGTGGGTTTCAAAATTTAGCAAGGAAAGGAGGGCTTTTTCATAAGGCCAGTCTCTGGAGCAATTTCCATGGTCCTTTTGGTCCTATTTTTTGAACAGCTGGTGCCAAGACTTAGCCCAGGAAGGAGGGATTTTATTCAGGCATGACTATAGGGGCTTTTGGTGACAGGCTGGTGAAAAAAATTATGCCAAAAACAAGCTTTTTGATTCGGAATAGACTCTGGGGGCTCTGGCCTGGTCTGTCTGGCCTTTTTCGGGCCAGGTTGGTTCAAAGACTTTACCAGGAAAGGAGGGCTTTGATTAAGGGTAGACTCTGTGGGCATTTGGCTGGTCCTTTTTGCCCTCTTGGGTTTAGGTTGGTGCTAAGACTTACCCCAGGAAGGAGGGCTTCTATTCAGGCAAGACTCTAGGGGCTCTGGCCTTGCCATTTTGGCCCTATTTGAGCTTGGCTGGTTCCAAGACTTAGCCAAGAAAGGAGGGTTATTTATTCAGGGTAGACTCCTGTGGACTTTGCCTTGTCCTTTTGGCCTTTTTGGGGCCAGTGCTGTCAACAATAAATATTCAAGTAAAGGAGAAATTTGATTCAGGCTAGACTTATGGGGCTCTGAGCTGGTTCTTTTTGTCCCTCTTGGGTCCAAGTTAGTGCAAAGACTTTCCCCAGGAAGGAGGGCTTTTATTCAGGCTAGACTCTAAGGGGTCTGGCCTTGTCATTTTTGCCCTATTTGAGCCCGGCTGGTTCCAAGACTTAGCCAAGAAAGGAGGGCTTTGATTCAGGGTAGACTCTGTGGGCATTTGGCTGGTCCTTTTTGCACTTTTGGGTTTAGGTTGGTGCTAAGAATTACCCCAGGAAGGAGGGCTTCTATTCAGCCAAGACTCTAGGGGCTTCTGGTGACAGGCTGGTGAAAAGACGTATCCCAAAAACAAGCTTTTTGATTTAGACTAGACTCTGGGGGCTCTGGCCTGGTCTGTCTGGCCTTTTTCGGGCCAGGTTGGTTCAAAGACTTTGCCAGGAAAGGAGGGCATTGATTCAGGGTAGACTCTGTGGGCATTTGGCTGGTCCTTTTTGCCCTCTTGGGTTTAGGTTGGTGCTAAGACTTACCCCAGGAAGGAGGGCTTCTATTCAGGCAAGACTCTAGGGGCTCTAGCCTTGTCATTTTGGCCCTATTTGAGCTTGGCTGGTTCCAAGACTTAGCCAAGAAAGGAGGTTGTTTTATTCAGGGTAGACTCCTGTGGACTTTGCCTTGTCCTTTTGGCCTTTTTGGGGCCAGTGCTGTGTGAGAAATATTAGGTCATTAGGTATAATCAAAATGTACCAAACAGTATCATGCTTATAATCTGTTTATGATTCACTATGTGTTTTTGTTAACAAGATGTACAGAGTTAATCTGGGGCAAGATAAACTGAGCGAAGTAGGTCGGGTCACGACCGCCCTGATGAAGTCAAATGTAAGATTACTGCTTGTATGAACTGAATAAAAGGCGCGGGAGAGCAGTGGTTCGGAGAGAGACGGTACGACAGCGTGCTGGGTGGGACGAGTAGTAGGAGCTTCACGTAACTCTCCCGTGCACGAAAAACCTAACAGACAGCGTTGGCTGATTTATTTCTATTTAAAGGCCTAGGTGATTTCATCCACAATTAGGATGGAAGTTGCTATTTGAAATAAGAGCTGTTATAATTCACTCTTGTGCATTATTCTTTGACAGTTTTCTGGTGGCGAAACCCGGGATCGATGATGTTCGATGCGGAGGGTGATCAACGGTGATTGGAAAAACTCTGCAGAGTCGGCTGAACCCGGGGAAGTATTTAAAAAAGTGGAAAAAGAAGTATAATTTTTCAGGTAGGATAAGAGAGGATGACCTGACTGATCAGATGAAGGACCGAGATAAAACTACTCCGGGTAAGCAGATGAGACAGAATATAGGCGTAGAAAGAACATAGAGGCAAATAAAAACAAAGCCAAAGTGTGTGCTGTGAGTAGAAAGGATGATGACGACGGGACTAACCGACCACCCCGAATACCGACCGCGCCAGTGGAAGTCCAGGCACAGGATACTGCTGCTGTGGGACCCCCTCCGGCGTATGACGACAAAAAGACCAAAACTCTACCAGCCGCACCAGAAACGGAAAGACTATACCCTAGTTTACCAAGAGGCCAGTTCCAAATGCCATCTAGTTCAGGGGCTGGACATACGGGGATAATAACTAGATCAGGAACAGAAGTAAAACAGAGGGAAGGGAAAAGGCCAAGGAAAAAAGGACTGTTCATGCACGAAGGAGACGATGACGAGGACTCTGACACAGACAGTGACCCAGACGACGGAATCCAAACGTACCCTATGATAGAGTTACCAGGACAGGATGGGGAAAACACGTTCGTCCATCGCACCTGGACTATAAAAGACATTAAAAGAGCTCTAGAAGGAGTGACCAAACCAGAAGACGACCCTGACCAATGTATATTGGACATGGAGGCTCTAAGGGACAGTTATCATTTAAATGGGACAGAAATTCAACAAGTAATGATGACATTAACAGGGAAAAAGTGGACTTTGGTAAGGGGAAACTGGAGACCCACTAACAACGCAAACCCCCCCGTTGTGGTTCCCCACGGCGAAGGACTCACACACATGCGGCTGTTATGGCCAACGTTCAGACGGGTTTATGTAAAAAGAGCGAACCATGCTGTAGTGCAGCAAACAAAGCAAAAAGACAACAAGACTGTTCAGGACTTTGCTATAAGAATGGAGACTGTGTTTAAAACTCACAGTGGCATCCCAGAAGCTGCGGATGAGCAGGGACCATATAGACAAATGCTAAAAATGGCAATAATGGGCGGGCTAAGACCTCCCAGTCATGCATGGCTGACCAAAAATTACGTGGCTCTGCCCACCGCCACCCTACTACTGAATTCATGACACACGCAATACATGCCGAGGGCGTGACAAAGGATAAAGGAAAAACCCCCGCCTTTGTGTTAAAATGGGCGGATTCGGAGGTTTGTTAAGCAAAACCGGATAAAAAAAGGTTACGGGAAGTTTAAAGGGGGAAGGCAGAACAAGAGGGGAAGCGATGATAAGCAAAAGGAGGCTGACAGGAAAGAGGGAAGGTGCTACATATGTCACAAGCAAGGACATTTAGCGCAGGACTGTAGGAACAAAGAAGAATAAAGGAAGTGATAATGATGAGGAAGAGGAAGAGTATAAAAAGGCATGACTGCCAGAGATGGAAAAACAGACACAGGAGCAGGAGGACGTAACCTGCGACCAAGAACTGCAAAACAGCATGGGATCAGACTGAACTTTACTTAAATAGCAGATGAAATAGATAACAGGAAAAGGCCAGAACTAACCATATTTGTAAATGGGAAACCTATGCTATTTTTAGTCGATTCAGGGGCAGAAAGGACGGTCCTACGGGACGACAGGGGGATAAAGAGGGGGGAGCGCACCATACGGGTGATCTCAGCCAATGGTCAGACACAAAAAGAATTACATAAGCGCACCACTGGCCTTTACTCTAGAACCAGAGGACCCACCGGCATGGTGTGAAGTAGTACTATCACACCACAATGCCCCCACAACTTACTAGAGAGAATTGAGAATTAATGTTGAGACTAGAAATAAGCGTATTTCCAACCACAGGAGGTATAATGCGGGCAGGAAAGCACCTGTTGGGAGAAGAAATTCATGAAAATGTGATAGAGAGTAAAAGGACACCCGCATTATTGGTGGTCTCTAGACCTGTCACACAATGACCCAGGCCACACAGGCAAAATGTTGACAGAAAAAGCCAGAGAATTAATATCTAACACAGCAGATTTCGCTAAAAAGGAAAATTTACACATGACGCTCAGGTATAAATGCACACCAGGCCCAGATCCAGAGTATGACAAGGCAGTACACAAACTGGGGCCACAAGGTGTTACTAACTCATCTTTACTACAAAGACTGCACAGCATTTGCAGACATAGACGTGACGCAGACGGTAACTCAACTCATTGCCGAGCCCAGAACGCAGGCATCTGTCTCTGGCCAAAGACAGAAAGGCGGGTGGGGAGATTTAGGACATGAGATGCGCAGACTGAGGCATACAAAGGATTGGCGGAGGAAAAGAAAAAGAAAACCCAATTTAGTCCTTCCACCGGCTGGCGAAGGCTCCAACTAAATTTTCGTGTCACAGTGACCCCCGAGACCACACCTAACTGACTTTCAAAGTAGGGACAGGGCAAGTGGCAGATTTTTGGACCAATGAATGATTAATAGAGACCCTCCCGTTAACAGCAGACGAAAGAGGGATTTAAAGACATTCCAAAAAGGTGTGGAGCATGGGTCCAGCAGACGTGGGACTAATGAAAGGGGCTGAACCAGTAGTAATCAAGGGAAAAACAGAATTTAGACCAAGAATTAAACAATATCCATTAAAACCTGACGCGGAGAGGGTATTCGACCTGTAATTGAATCATTAAAAAAAGCGGCAGGGGTAATAGTCCCATGCCCTGAAGCCACATGTAATACACCAATATTTCCAGTAAAGAAAGCACCACCCCTCACTTGCCTGGCGCATGGTTCAAGACCTGCGCCGCAGTAAATGAGGCTATTGAGCAACGTGCACCAAACGTGCCAAACCCACACACATTGATGAACTCAATCAAACCCGAAGGACAGTGGTTTTCAGTCATAGACCTGAGTAATGCTTTCCTTAGCATCCCAGTGGCAAAGGAGAGCCAGCATTGGTTTGGTTTCACCTATAAAGGGGAGAAACTCACCTTCGCTCGCCTCCCACAGGGTCTGTGCCTGTCTCCCACAGTGTTCTCACAATGCATCACAAACTGCCTGGCAGACTTTTCCCCACCTGCAGGCAGCCAAATTCTCGTCTATGTGGATGACCTTTTGGTCGCAGGAAAGACTCAGGAAGCGTGTAAAAAGGACACACACTGGCTCTCTTGCGCCACTTAGGAGAAACAGGGAACAAAGTTAGTAAAGAAAAACTGCAACTTTGGAAAAAAGAGGTAAAATACCTCGGACATGCTATCACCTCTGAAGGACGCACTATAAGTACTCAGAGAAAAGCTGCCATTTTGTCAGCTCCAAGACCGCAGACAAAAAAACAAATTATGTCATTTTTGGGATTGTGTAACTACTGCTGTAGCTGGCTGATAGATTACGCAATCATGGCAAAACCTCTGCAGGATCTCATGTTTTCCATACCGCTAAAAATGCAGGACCACTTGACTTGGACGGAAGAGGCAAACACTGCATTTGCACCCCCCTAAAACAATCATTAGCTGCAGCAGGGGTCTTAGCCCATCCAAATTACTCTAAACCATTTGTACAAATGTGTGACAGCAGAGAAGGATTTATGACGTCAGTGTTGCTGCAGAGACATGGCTCTAAAAACAGACCAGTAGCATTTTACTCCACACAACTGGACCCAGTGGCGCGGCCACCCCCCAATGCGTGCAGGCTGTAGTGGCGGCAGCGATGGCTGTGCAGAGTTCAGCAGAGGTGGTCTTATTCCACCCCCTAACACTGCAGGTGCCACACGCTGTTTCCGCTCTTCTACTCCAGATGAACATGACATTCCTCTCACCAGCAAGGCATTTTACTATGTATGACTGTGTTGCTCTCGCAACCACACCTGACTATAGAACGATTGTACCAAATTAAACCCATCCACTCTGATCCCAATACAAACCGACGGACAGCCACATGACTGTGTGGCGTCAGCAGAAAGACAAAACAAACCCAGAAAAGAACTTACTGGACACTCACTTAGAAGAAGGAGACGTGTGATTTTTGTTGATGGCTCAGCAAGGAAAGATGACTATGGAACCAACATGGTTGGCTATGGTATAACCACAGTGGACAAGGTGCTAAAAAAGGAAAATTACCATCTAACCATTCAGCACAAGCAGCAGAATTAGTGGCACTGACTGAAGCCTGCAAACTATATAAAGGAAAAGAAGTCAAGATATACACAGACAGCCAATATGCTTTTTGGACTGTACATATTTTTTGCCAACAATGGAAAAACCGTGGTTTCAAAACCTCGACAGGAAAACCAGTATTACATGCTAAACTCTTACAAAGACTTGCTGGCAGCCATATTACTTCCCAAACGCTTAGCAATATGTAAATGCGAAGCACACACGAACGGAACTGATCTGATCTCAGAGGGGAAACAGACTGGCAGACCTGGTTTGCAAAAAGCGCAGCAGCGGAGAAAAATCACACCCATGTTAGCACAGGAAGGAGCGGGAACCAAAGAAAGCCGAAGTGCCAAATATACTGGTAGACTATCACACCAGAGCACCCAGGAGGGAGAAGGACCTGTGGCTCAAAAAAAGGAGCGGTGTTCAAAGATGGACTTTATATAGGACCCAGACGCGAAGCCGTGGTTGCCAAAATCACTTCATGAATGGGCTGCAAAATTGACCCATGGGCCGTGCCATGTGTCAACAGGGGGGATGGTGGATTTAGTAAACAAACAATATAACACACATGGATTCAATACTTATTCAAAAAAATTTTGTAAACAAATGCATTACGTGTATAAAGAACAAATCCACAAGGCCGACTCAGACCCAAACGAGGGGCGTTCCCAGAACCAAACCATCCATTCCAAGTTATTACATATGGACTACATCCAATTAAGTAAATCAAGAGGGGTGGAGTACTGCTTGGTCATCATCAATGCATTTTCAAAGTGGGTAGAGCTGTTTCCGACAGCAAAACCAGACGCATTAACAGTAGCCAAAGCACTGTGCAAAACTATTATTCCAAATTACGGAATTCCAGAAATCATCAGATCAGATAATGGCACACATTTTGTAAATGAAGGTAATAGACAAAGATGGACAATGTTTCAAGATGGACCTGAAAAGACACTGCATGTACCATCCACGATCCGCCGGGCTTGGTTGAACGGGCCAATGGGACACTAAAAAACAAATGAGTAAAAAGCAGCAAAGGACACAGGAAGACCATGGCCAGACTGCATAGCGTTAGTCGCTTTAAGCATGCATATAATGATTGCAAAAGAGCAAGGTTTGTCCCCGTTTGAAATGTTGTATGGGCGAGCTTACACCCTACCCGACCTTACAACTGACTGAAAAAAGACCAACCTAATTCTGACTGGACTTTGGCAGATTATATGAGGCAAACACTGGTCACAAGAGAATGTCGAGAAAACAATGAACTGCCAGAAGGACCATTGTCTCCACAGGAAAAGCAGGTGGTGCCCGGAGACCAGGTGTTCCTGAAAAAACATAAAAAGAAAGAGCTGGAATAGTCCACGGTGGGAGGGGCCTTACGTCGTCCTCATCTCAACACCAACTGCAGTAAAGGTCGAGGGAAAAAGCCCAGTGGATCCATCTCTCACACTGCAAACTGCGAGATCTGGGTGACATAGGTAAGACCTCCTAGACGCAGGACCTCCAGACCTCCCAGACTGAGGACTTCAGTGGCAAAGCTGAGAACGACAACAGTGTTCTGACAGCAACAGCTGGGCACTGCTACAAAGACTACAAGACAAACCGGCATTCTTAAAGGGACAGCTTCACAGCAACCTTGGTGCCGCAACGATGAACACTCTACTGCTCGTCGCTGCCATCTTGGCAGTAGCAGCAGGGGGTTTAAAAAGACCAGCTCTTCTCCACAATGTGTGCTGCTGGTAACAGCCATGTGTCGCTGTTAACTGTCTGTGTACGTGTTAATACAACCGTGGCGTTTAAAATTCCATTCACAGAGTTAAAATACAGGGGGCAAGACATGGCCACCATGGCAGGACATCCAACATATTACAGTTACTATCTTATGCTGGGGCAAATGGATAGCTCCTGGGGAAATGCTTTTGCTGTTTCACGCAATGAGTGGGTGCCAAGCCCTACCACTCTTTTAGCAAAAGAATGGGCAACAAAAGTCACACTGGCACAGGACACTTCTGGCATTTTATTAACGGTAAAACATGTCCCGAGAAGAGAACACAACTAAATGTATACTCATCCGCGTTTACTGTTATAAGCCAGGGCCCACTAGGGACCCCTTCGCGGACTTCAAGGTGTGCAGAGACGTGGTACCAGCAAGTACCACTAGCGCTACACCCCAACTGTCCGTAGCACGCTCGAGAAATGTAACTGCTTTCCAGCCTTATGACAAGACAACTCCTGATGCCTGGGTCACATGGAGCACTGGCCTTAGTGGAACCCAAAATAACTGGTTACTGATGGTGGAACAAGCTGCGGGGGGCCAAGGAGATTGCGGGGTGTGCATGGGAGCAAGGCCCATCCTACGGCTCGTCCCAGCTCCCGTGGATATCTCATGCATCATACAGCTGTTTAACAACACGTATACAACAGCAAATTGCTCTCAGCTTAATGCTGTGTTCCTGCCCGTGCCTGTAGCCAGGCGTAAACCATTATTCCTTACACATATGGCACCTTTAAACTTCACGTGTTTAAACATCACCGCTCCTGGAAATGTGACAAGAGACATTGGCCAATTGCCTTCCCGCCACTGCACCACAATCTTATTGGTCAACAATACATTTAGACCGAAAAGCAAGGCTGATGTATGGTTGTTTTTTTGTGGAGGCACTGTTTTGTACGATGTAATCCCAACAAACGCCTCGGGTCTTTGCGCTGCGGTGACTCTTATCCTCCCAGTAACAGTGTTCCCAACCTCAGTGGAAAAATCTAGTGGAAAACACACCTTAGTATCTTACCCCACCAGTGGGGGACGGACACGACGTGCACTAGACATGGGGACCTGACCCTACCTACATTGACGCAATAGGGGTACCAAGGAGGGTGCCGGACGAATGCAAACTAGTAAATCAGGTCGCAGCAAGGTTTGAGTCGCTACTGCCTTGAATAACGGTGAAAAAAAATGCAGATCGCATTAATTACATTCATTACAATGTACAGCGCCTAGGAAATTACACGCAGGAGGCGTTTGCTGCAGTACACGAACAACTCTCAGCTACGTCATTAACGGCCTATCAGAACCGTATTGCGTAGACATGCTACTAGCCGAAGTGGGAGGAGTTTGCCACTTGTTTGATACCCAGTGTTGTACATTTATCCCAAAACAATACGCATTCCGGAGGACGCCTCACAGTGGCTTTAGAGGGGTTGAAGGCCCTGAATACTACAATGAAGGAGCACTCTGGGGTCAACACGTCCTACTGGGAAGGCCTTTTCAACGCTTTTTGGTAAATATAAACAGCTTATTGCTACCGTTGTTATGGCTCTGATGGGATTTTGTATTTTGCTAGTAATAACTGGATGTTTTTGCATCCCACTGCTTAGGCGCTGCTTCCAAGGTCTAATCGACCGGGCTATGGCCCCTGTTAATCATGTACTAATGTCTGAACAAATTAGGCTCCTCGTCCTCGACCCGGATGATGACCTCCCAGATGACGATCCTGGTCACAGTTAACAAAATTCCTGATGCACAAAGTAGCCTACTACCTCTGTGAAATTACGTTACTAACTAAAACTATACTCGATAGAAGGTTGGTTAACTGATGTGAGAACGAGGGAGGTAATTTTGATAAACAGGGGGGAAATGTGAGAAATATTAGGTCATTAGGTATAATCAAAATGTACCAAACAGTATCATGCTTATATCTTATATCTTATATCTGTCTTGGTCCGTTTGGCCCTTTTAGGGCCTTGTTAGTGCCAAAACAAATCCCCAGGAAGGAGAGCTTTGATTCAAGCTAGACTCTGGAGTTATATTCTTGGTCCTTATGGGACTTTTTAGGCCAGTCTGTTGCCAAGACTTAGCCAGGAAAGGAGGGTTTCGATTCAGGCCAGACTCTTTGGGCATTTGGCTGGTCCATTTGGCCCTTTCGGTGCCACGTTCATTTCAAAACTTGGCCAGAAAAGGTTTAGTCTTGGCACAAGCCTGGCCAAAAAAGTCCCAAACTGACCTAGCAAGAGCACCCAGAGTCAAGCCTGAATCAAAGTCATCCTTTCTGGGTTAAATTTTTTCAGTAACCTGTCCCCAAAAGGGCCCTCCTTTCCTGGTTAAGTCTTTGAACCAACCTGGCCCGAAAAAGTCCAAACAGAACAGGCCAGAGCGCCCAGAGTCTCGTCCGAATCAAAAACCTTGTTTTTGGCATAAGTCTTTTCACCATCCTGTCACCAAAAGCCCCTAGAGTCTTTGCCTGAATAAAATCCCTCCTTCCTGGGATAAATCTTGGCACCAGGAGGCCAAAAAAAAGGACAAAAAGGACCATGGAAATTGCTCCAGAGACTGGCCTTATTAAAAAGCCCAATTTCCTTCCTAAATTTTGATACCAAGTTGCCCCCAAAATACTCTAAAAGGACTAGGCCAGAGCCACCAGAATCTAGCCGTAATAAAACCCTTGCTTCCTCATGTAAGTCATAGCACACTAACCTGGCCCCAAAAAGGCCAAAAGGACCAGGGCAGAGCCCCCTGAGTCCATTTTGAATCAAAATTCTCCTTTTTGAGCCAACATTTGTCATAAGCAACGACCCGAAAGAGCCAAAAGGACCAAGAAAAAGCCCCCTGAGTCTAATCAGAATTAAAATCCCTCCTTTTTGGTTTACGTTTTAGATCCAGCCTAGACCCAAAGGGCAAAAAGGACGAGCCAAAAGCCAAATCCCTCCTTTCCTGGCTAAATATTTGAACCAACCTGGGCCGAAAAATGCCAAACAGACCAGGCCAGCGCTAAGTTGAAACAAAGCACTCCTTCCTGGGGAAAGTCTTTGCACCAACTTGGCCCCAAGAGGGCAAAAAGAACCAGCACAGAACCCCAAGAGTCTAGCCTGAATAAAAATTCTACTTTACATGGCTAAGATTGGTCACAACACTGGCTCTAAAAGGGCCTAAAGGACAAGGCAAAAGCCCCCAGAGTTTAACCTGTGTCAAAGCTCTCCTTTCTGGGTTAAGACTTGGTACTAGCCTGGCCCCAAAAGGGACCGGGAACATACAAAAGGACCAGGCCAGAGCCCCAGGAGTCTAGCTTGAAACAAAAGCTAGATCTTGCCACCAAGCTGGACCCCAAAGGGCCAAAGGACCATAAAAATCACTCCAGAGTCTAGCCTGAATGAAAGCCCTCCTTTCCTGGCTAAGTCTTGTACTCAACCTGGCCTCCAAAGGGCCAAACGGACCTGGCATGAGCACCCAGAGTCTAGCCTGAATCAAAGTCATCCTTTCTGGGGTAAGTTTTTTCACTAACCTGTCCCCAAAAGGGCAAAAAGGGCCAACCAAATGCCCACAGAGTCCACCCTGAATCAAAGCCCTCTGTTCTGAACCAACCTGGCCCGAAAAAGGCCAAACAGACCAGGCCAGAGCGCCCAGAGACTAGTCTGAATGAAAACCCTTGTTTCTGGCATAAGTCTTTTCACCAGCCTGCCCCCAAAAAGTGCCAAAAGGACGAGGGAAATGGAACCAGAATTAATTCCCTTCTTTCTGGGAATAAGACTTGACACCAGCCGTCTAAAAATAGGGCCAAAATGACAAGGCCAGAGCCCCTAGAGTTTCGCTTGAATCCTCATTCCTGTGAGTTTTTTTTACCAGCCTGTCGCTAAAATGACCAAAAGGGCAAAAAGGACCAGGCCCCTCAGAGTCCGGCCCAAATTAAAACCCTTCTTCCTCAGGAATCAGGATCAGGAATCAGGATATATTTATTGCCATTGTCAATGAACAAATTCACAACATAGGAACGTGACTTGGTGACAGATGCGACATGAGAGACATGCATAAAGAGTACCGGCCACCGGGGCGGCTCGCTTTCGCGCAGCGCCTACTCGGGTACTTGAACTCTTGGAAAATGAAAAACAGTTTCAGCAATAAGCATACAATGATAAACAACACATATTGAGTACATTACACGAGGTCAACGTGATGGATATTTTCAGTGGATATTGGGGGATGGGACACAAACAAGATAACACAAAGATTAGGATGTGGATGTGCAGACGGTGAGTGAAGGCCAAATCTTGTTTTGTGTAAGTGTCTGTTGTCTTCAGCACGGCCTTGACCGCCTGTTGGCTCTCCAGCCCGGGGCCAAGATAAGGAAAGGGAGAGAGCTACAAGGGTACAGCCGCGAAAAGAGAAATAAGTACTTTAATACATTTTGTTGATCAATGATTTACGATCAAATAATCCAATAGTTTCTGGTCCTCTGTGTGCGATCAGCTTGATTTCATTGAGTTACTCCGTCCGACAGCGAAAAGTTCCCATTTCCTTGATTGAATCCCCCAAAGTCTTTTGCATCTCCATGGTCCGAAAATAAGATGTTACGGTTCAGATCAGTGAGTTGCACCGTTCGCCGTGCTCAAGTCTCTGTTCGAGTCCTTTCATTCTTTCACTCAAATCCAAAAACCTTTTGATGTTGATGTCAGACAGTTTTGGGTGAATTTTTCTGTCTTCCCATTTTTCCGATAGACCAAGGCGACTCCCAGAGCCCAATTAAGGAGGAATCCCGCTATCATAAATCACAAATACAAATAGGTCCTCCACATCTTCAATGAGCAAGGCCTCCGATACATAGAACCTGCCAGTTCTTCCATAGTCCCGAACGTACCCCGCTGGGACGTCCCGTCGGGACAGTTGCTTCTCCCGGGGAAGCTTTTCTCTGGGAAAAAACTTATCCAATGCACTCAGAGACCAATCAATTAGATGTTCATTATTTCGGAGAACAACACAGGTGATCCAGCGCACTGTGATTTAGAGAGAAAAAGAGAAAAAACACGACGAGAGAGGCAAAAGTAGCAGGCAGCAGCGGGAGCAGAGGAAAACACGTCCGCACAGGAGGGAGGAGTGGACAAGGGTAAGTTTTGATAGAGTCAAAGTTTAAAAGACATTTTGTGTAGAATGACCAGTTCTACTTATTCTGCAGATATGGTTTAGATACCTCGTTTACCCTTTTTAGAACTCAGGGCTGAAATTGCAAATACTGCAATAAAAAAAGAAAACAACCATAACTTAAAAATGCTATATGATAGAACTAAACTTTGAACGATATATTGTTAACATTGCCAACATCTACTTGCTCAGCTAAAATTTGGATCATTTTTCTCATATAGATTTTTACAGAAATCAAAAATCAATGTTTCCTGAGCTGTAAGAGCTGATCCTGCTGTGAAACCATTTAAAAACAGCTGTCACTCAAAAACGCACCACGATAAACTCAAACTTTAAAAGACATATTGTGTAGAATGACCAGTCCTACTGACTCATCAAATATGGTTTAGATATCTCGTGTACTCTTTTCAGAACTCACAAAATAACTGTTTGAGGGCTCAAAATGCATTTAAGGTAAAAAAAACAAAAAAACAACCACAACTTAAAACCGCAATATGATAGAAACTAAACTTCAAACAATATATTGAGTACATTGACAACAACTTCTTGCTCAGCAAAATTTGGTTCATTTATCTTCTGTAGTTTTTTTCAGAACTCAAAATAAACGTTTCATGAGCTGTAAGAGCTGATCCTGCAGTAAATCCAATGAAAACAGCTAAACTGTAAAACGCAACATGATAAACTCAAACTTTAAAATACATTTTGTGTAGAATGTGTGTAGTCGGACTTCTGACTCAGCAAATATGGTTTAGATATCTCGTGTACTCTTTTCAGAACTCACAAATAACTGTTTGAGCTCTCAAAATGCATATAAGGCAATAAAAACAAGAAAACAACCATAAGTTAAACACGCAATATGATACAATTAAACTTTAAATTATATATTGTTTATATTGACAACATCTACTTGCTCAGCAAATTTGGTTCATTTATCTCTCCTGTAGTTTTTTTCAGAACTCAAAATCAACGTTTCATGAGCTGTAAGAGCTGATCCTGCTGTAAACCATTTAAAACAACTATCACTCAAAAAACGCAACATGACAAACTCAAACTTTAAAAAGACATTTTGTGTAGAATGTGTGTAGTAGGACTACTGACTCAGCAAAATATGGTTCAGTATATCTCGTTGTACTCTTTTCAGAACTCACAAAATAACTGTTTTGAGCTCTCAAAATGCATTTAAGGCAATAAAAACAAGAAAACAACCATAAGTTAAAAACGCAATATGATAGAACTAAATTTTTATGATATATTGTTTACATTGACAACATCTACTTGCCTCAGCAAAATTTGGTTCATTTAGCTGCTGTAGTTTTTTTCAGAACACACACGTCAACGTTTCAAGAACTGTCAGAGCTGATCCTTCAGTAAAACCATGGAAAACATCTTTTGCCTGGTCTTGGCCCAGAAAGTAGCGCTTTGATTAAGGCAAAACTCTGGGGGCCCTGGCAAGGCCTTATGGTCCTTTTAGGTCCAATCAAAGCCCTACTTTCTGGGCCAAGACCAGGCAAAAGATATTTTCCATGGTTTTACTGCAGGATCAGCTCTTGAGTCTTGATTGTGTGTTCTGAAAAAAACTACAGGATATAAATGAACCAAATTTATTGAGCAAGTAGATTTTGTCAATGTCAACAATATATAATTTAAAGTTTAGTTGTATCATATTGCGTTTTTAACTTATGGTTGTTTTCTTGTTTTTATTGCCTTATGTGCATTTTGAGCCCTCGAACAGTTATTTGTGAGTTCTGAAAAGAGTACACGAGATATATGAACAATATTTTCTGAGTCAGTAGTCCTAAGACACACATTCTACACAAAATGTCTTTTAAAGTTTGAGTCTATCATGTTGCGTTTTTGAGTGACAGCTGTTTTAAATGGTTTTACAGATAGATCAGCTCTTACAACTCATGAAACGTTGATTTTGAGTTCTGTTCTGTAAAAATCTACAGCAGATAAATGAACCAAATTTGCTGAGCAAGTAGATGTTGTCAATGGAAACAATATATCATTAAAGTTTATTTCTATCTTATTGCGTTTTTAACTTATGGTTGTTTTCTTGTTTTTATTGCCTTGTATGCATTTTGAGCCCTCTGAACAGTTATTTGTGAGTTCTGAAAAGAGTACACGAGATATATGAACCATATTTGCTGAGTCAGTAGGACTGGTCATTCTACACAATATGTCTTTTAAAGTTTGAGTCTATAATGTTGCGTTTATGAGTGATAGCTGTTTTAAATGGTTTTACAGATGGATCAGCTCTTACAACTCATGAAACGTTGATTTTGAGTTATGTAAAAAGCTACAGCAGACAAATGAACCAAATTTGCTTAGCAAGTAGATGTTGTCAATCTAAAGAATACATCGTTCAAAGTTTATTTCTATCGTATTGCGTTTTTAAGTTATGGTTGTTTTCTTGTTTTTATTGCCTTTTATGCAATTTCTGCCCTGAGTTCTAAAAAAAGTAAACCAGGTATCTAAATCATATCTGCAGAATAAGAAGAACTGGTCATTCTACGCAACATTTCTTTTAAAATTTGACTCTATCAAGACTTACCCCAGGAAGGAGGGCTTTAATTTGGGCCAGACTCTGAGGGCACTGGCCTGGTCCTTTTTGCCCTTTTGGTCCTTTTAGCGACAGGCTGGTAAAAAGACTCACAGGAATGATGATTCAAGCGAGACCCTGGGGGCTCCGGCCTTGTCATTTTTGCCCTTTTGGGCCCAGACTAGTCCCTAGTCTAAACCCAGAAAAGAGAGCTTTGATGCATGTAAAACTCTGGGGGCGTTTGCCTGGTCCTTTAGATCCTTTTATGGCCAGTGTTGTGCCCAATCTTAGCCATGTAAAGTAGAATTTTTATTCAGGCTTTACTCATTGGGCTCTGGGCTGGTTCTTCTTGCCCTCTTGGGTCCAAGTTAGTGCAAAGACTTTCCCCAGGAAGGAGGGCTTTTATTCAGGCTAGACTCAAGGGGCTTTTGGTGACAGGCTGATGAAAAGACTTAAGCCAAAAACAGGGTTTTTGATTCGGACTAGACTCTGGGCACTCTGGCCTGGTCTGTTTGGCCTTTTTCGGGCCAGGTTGGTTCAAAGGCTTTGCCAGGAAAGGAGGGATTTGATTCAGGGTAGACTCTGTGGGTATTTGTTTGGTCCTTTTTGCCCTTTTGGGTTTAGGTTGGTTCTAAGACTTACCTCAGGAATGAGGGCTTCTATTCAGGCAAGACTCTAGGCCCAAGAAAGGAAGGTTTTGATTAAGGGTAGACTCTGGGGGGACTTTGCTCGTCCTTTTGGCCCTTTTGGGGCCAGTGCTGTCACCAATAATATTCAAGTAAAGGAGAAATTTGATTCAGGCTAGACTTATGGGGATCTGGGCTGGTTCTTTTTGCTCTCTTGGGTCCAAGTTAGTGCAAAGTCTTTCCCCAGGAAGGAGGGCTTTTATTAAGGCTAGATTCTGGTGGCTCTGGCCTGGTCCTTTTTGGCTGTTTTGGGGCCAGGTTGATTTCACAGTTTAGCAAGGAAAGGAGGGCTTTTAAATAAGGCCAGTCTCTGGAACAATTTCCATGGTCCTTTTGGTCCTTTTTTTGGACTTGCTGGTTTCAAGACTTCGAAAGGAGAGCTTTTTTTCAGCTTAGGCTTTTTGTTGATCCTTTGGCCCTTTGGGGTCCAACTTGATGGCAAGACTTAGCTTTTGTTTTAAGCTAGACTCTGGGCGCTCTGCCCTGGTCTTTATAGCCTTTTTCGGGCCAGGTTGTTTTAAATATTTAGCCAGGAAAAGAGGGTTTTGATTCATGATAGACTCAGGGGGCTCTGGCCTGGTCCTTTTTGGCTCTTTTGAGGCCAGGTTAATTTCAAAATTTAGCAAGGAAAAGAGGGCTTTTTAATAAGGCCAGTCTCTGGAGCAGTTCCCATTGTCCTTTTGGTAATTTTTTTTGGCCTGCTGATGCCAAGACTTACCCCGGAAAGGAGGGTTTTGATTCAGGGTAGACTCTGGGGGACTTTGCCTCGTCCTTTTGGCCTTTTTGGGGCCAGTGTTGTCACCAATCTTATTCAAGTAAAGGAGAATTTTGATTCATGATAGACTCAGTGGGCTCTGGCCTGGTCCTTTTGGTCTTTTTGGGGCCAGGTTAGTGTGCTATGACTTTCCCCAGGAAGGAGGGATTTTTATTCAGGCTAGACTTAGGGGGCTCTGGCCTGGTCCGTTTGGCCCTTTTGGATCAGGTTGGACTAAGCCAGGAAAGGAGGGCTTTGATTCACGCTAGACACTGGAGCCATTTTCCTGGGCCGTTTTGCCCTTTTGGGTCCAGGCTGGGTCGTAAACTTAATCCAAAAACGAGGGCTTTTAATTCTGGTTAGAGGGGGCTTTTTCTTGGTCCTTTTGGCCCTTTCGGGGCCAGGCTTATTACAAATGTTGGCTCAAAAAGGAGAATTTTGATTCATGATAGACTCAGGGAGCTCTGGCCTGGTCCTTTTGGCCCTTTTGGGCTCAGGTTTGTGCCAGGTCTTGGCCAGGAAAGGAGTGCTTTTATTCAGGCTAGACTCCAGGGGCTCTGACCTGGTCCTTTTGGCCCTTTTCGTCTTGGGTATGTGCCCGGTCTTGGGAGAACGTTTTTTTGATTTAGACTAGACTCTGGGCGCTCTGGCCTGGTCTGTTTGGCCAGGTTGGTTCAAAGACTAAGCCAGGAAAGGAGGGCTTTGATTTAGGGTGAAGAAATACGTCCGGTTCTGTTAAACTCGGACATCTGCGTGTTCAGAAACTGGAAGAGGAGTGAAAGTCAACAAGATCTACTCTATCAATTAATAACACATACCAGCGCTAAAGATGACCTGGATTCAGTAGTTTCAATTACTCATTGTTTATTCTCCTGACAAAGTCATCTATACAGAGCTCTGGACTTCCGGGAGCCTTACAAAAGTTACTTCACGTCTTCATATCCCGGAGAGTAACTGGGCATCCACATTCTCCAGTATTTAAGACACAAATATGAATATGCATGAGCCTAAAGCTAAGTCCTTGTTGTCGAGCCCTTGATTGGCCCAGCGCCCATCTGACTCCCTTTTTGGTATCCTCCTTGTTCTCTTTGTCTGCTCGTATTACGGGGACTGGTCACACCCTAGGAATCACAGTGGGGAAAAAAGCACCGCCGAACAATAGCAAAATAACATTGTATAATAGCGAATATATGATCAATGCATTGTATAATGGAGAATATATGATCAATGCATAATATGTAGTCCTCTTCAAGGGTAAACTCTGTGGGCATTTGGCTGATCCTTTTTGCCCTTTTGGTGACAGGCTGGTGAAAAGGTTTATGCCAGGAACAAGGGTTTTGATTCAGAATAGACTCCGGGCGCAATGGCCTGGTCTGTTTGGCCTTTTTCGGGCCAGGTTGGTTCAAAGACTTAGCCAGGAAAGGAGGGCTTTGATTCAGGCTAGACTCAGGAGTGATTTTCCTGGTCCTTTTGGGACTATTTGGGCCAGGCTGGTGCCAAGACTTAGCCATGAAAGGAGGGTTTTGATTCAGGCTAGACACTGGAGCCATTTTCCTGGTCCATTTTTCCCTTTAGGGTCCAGGCTGGGTCTAAAACTTAATCCAGAGCATTTAATTCTGGTTAGAATCAGGGGGCTTTTTCTTTGTCCTTTTGCCCTTTTTGGGGCCAGGTTAGTGTGCTATGACTTACTGAGGAAAGAAGACTTTTATTCAGAATAGATTCTGGGAGCTCTGGCCTGGTCCGTTTTGCCCTTTT
Source organism: Chaenogobius annularis (assembly GCA_015082035.1). Taxonomy (NCBI): domain Eukaryota; kingdom Metazoa; phylum Chordata; class Actinopteri; order Gobiiformes; family Gobiidae; genus Chaenogobius; species Chaenogobius annularis. Next base: position 67,526 of record BJKM01000708.1, on the reverse strand, counting down.
GGTGCCAGGTTGGTTTCAAAATTTAGCAAGGAAAGGAGGGCTTTTTAATAAGGCAAGTCTCTGGAGCAATTTCCATGGTCCTTTTGGTCTTTTTTTTTGACCTGCTGGTGCAAAGATTTACCCCCGAAAGGACGGCTTTGTTTCAGCTTAGACTCTGGAGCGATTGGTAAAGTAGAATTTTTATTCAGGCTAGACTCTTGGGGTTTTGTGCTGGACTAGACTCTGGGCGCTCTGCCCCGATATGTTTGGCCTTTTTCGGGCCAGGTTGGTTCAAAGACTTAGCCAGTAAAAGAGGGCTTTGATTAAGGCTACACTCTGGGGGATCTGGCCTCGTACTTTTTGCCCTTTTGGGGGCAGGCTAGTACAAAGTCTTAACCTAGAAAGGAGAGCTTTACTTATATTAAACTCTGGGGGGTTTTGCCTGGTCCTTTAGATCATTTTAGGGCCAGGTTGGTTCAAAGAATTATCCAAGAAAGGATGGATTTTTGATTTGATTCAGGGTAGACTCTGGGGGACTTTGCTTCGTCCTTTTGGCCCTGTTGGCGCAAGTGTTTTCACAAATCTCATTTAAGGAAAGGAGAAATTTGATTCAGGCTAGACTCATGGGGCTCTGGCCTTGTCATTTTGGCCCTATTTGTAGCCGGCTGGTGCCAAGTCTTTTCCCAAAAAGAAGGGGATTAATTCAGGCTAGATTCTGGGGCCATTTCCCTGGTCCTTTTGGCACTTTGGGGGCCAGGGTCGTAAAAAGACTTGCCAGAAACAAGGGTTTTCATTCAGACTAGTCTCTGGGCGCTCTGGCCTGGTCTGTTTGGCCTTTTTCGGGCCAGGTTGGTTCGGAAAGGAGGGCTTTAATTCAGGGTGGACTCTGTGGGCATTTGGTTGGCCCTTTTTGCCCTTTTGGGTCTAGGCTGGATCTAAAACGTAAACCAAAAAGGAGGGATTTTAATTCTGATTAGACCCAGGGGGCTTTTTCTTGGTCCTTTTGGCTCTTTCGGGTCGTTGCTTATGACAAATGTTGGCTCAAAAAGGAGAATTTTGATTCAAAATGGACTCAGGGGGCTCTGGCCTGGTCCTTTTTGCCTTTTTGGGGCCAGGTTAGTGTGCTATGACTTACATGAGGAAAGAAGGCTTTTATTCAGGCTAGATTCTGGGGGCTCTGACCTGGTCGTTTTTGGCTCTTTTGGGGCCAGGTTGGTTTCAAAATTTAACAAGGAAAGGAGGGTTTTTTAATAAGGCCAGTCTCTGGAGCAATTTCCAAGGTCCTTTTAGTCCTTTTTTTGGCCTGCTGGAGCCAAGACTTACCCCCGAAAGGAGGACTCTGTTTCAGCTTAGACTCTGGGGGCTTTTTGTTTGTCGTTTTTTCCTTTTTGGGTCCAAGTTAGTGCAAAGACTTTTCCCAGGAAGGAGGGCTTTTATTCAGGCTAGACTCAGGGGGCTTTTGGTGACAGGCTGGTGAAAAGACTTATGCCAAAAACAAGGTTTTTTATTCGGACTAGACTCTGGGCTCTCTGGCCTGGTCTGTTTGGCCTTTTTCGGGCCAGGTTGGGTCAAAGACTTTGCCAGGATTTGAGGGCTTTGATTCAGGATAGACTCTGTGGGCATTTGGCTGGTCCTTTTTGCCCTTTTGGGTTTAGGTTGGTGCTAAGACTTACCCCAGGTAGGAGGGCTTCTATTCAGGCCTGACTCTAGGGGCTCTGGCCTTGTCATTTTGGCCCTATTTGAGCTCGGCTGGTGCCAAGACTTAGCCAAGAAAGGAGGGTTTTGATTGAGGGTAGACTCTTGTGGACTTTGCCTCGTCCTTTTGGCCCTTTGTGGGCCAGTGCTGTCATCAATAATGTTTAAGTAAAGGAGATATTTGATTCGGGCGAGACTTATGGGGCTCTGGGCTGGTTCTTTTTGCCCTCTTGGGTCCAAGTTAGTTGAGGTATCTGTTCGGGACAGACTTCTTCTGTTTGTCACTTAAATAAGGAAAGGGGTCAAGGAAACAGATGGTATCCTGGTTTGCTGTTTATTAGTACTGGGTGGCTCGGGCCTAAAAGTCTGGTCAGCGGTAGCAGCCCAAAGAAGGATCGGCCTTTTGTTTAAACAAGTTTGGCTTCAGCTATAAAGACTCATGCAAAACTGAGATTCGGGGAGAACTCCATTTCTGGCACCAAGGAGCTCCCAGGCAATGTCGGCTCGTTTGTATTGATGCTGTTTCTGTGAATAAACATCTTTTGAAAGACAGAAGCCAGTATCAGCGAGTTTTCTTCTGCTACTCAACCACCTCGAACAACACTTTGAGAAATGTCCACAGATTGGCGCCACGAACTTGGACGGAGCACCGGCACTGGGTCTCCTGCCTTCGACAGCAGCGGACCACTTGGTTTGGGTGAGCTTTTTTCTCTAGACCTTTGGTTTTGTTGCTGTTTGAACGCTGGTTGGTCCTGGACGGCTTGTCGCCACTAAACTATATTGTGTGGGGGATGTCTTTTTGAGGTGGCGTAGTTTGGTGGAAGCTCGTCTAAATTGGGGGGTTATTTTTAGGTTTTTGTCTATCACTGAGCTTAAACTGTGGTACGCGGAACCCGACCCAGGCGGGGGTGAACTTATGGCCTTGGTTGCACTCTGTTAGACCTGTTGTACCCAGGTGAAGGTATACAGTTAGCGAGTCGCAAGTGATGTGAGTAGAGTTTTGATTAAAGATAAAGAGATTTGCATAGAAGTTGCATGAGGGCTTTTAGTTTAATACTTAGTTTAAGTACTGAGGCGTGGTTTCATGCGCGGATCTCGACCCAGGCGGAAGTGACATAAAGGGCCTAGATGCTCACCGGCGTTAGACCTGTTGTATCCAAGTGAAGGTGTGCTACCCGCCAAGATGGAGCTCTCCCTCTCAGTGCGCGTGTGTGTGTGCATTGACTTGGTATGTCATGGCAACCCGGCAAGGGGGGCTATAATGGGACTCCAGTTTAGAGTTTAGTTAAGAGAAAAGACTTTTTGAAGTTTATAGTTGTAGTTAGTGTTTGCCCGACTGAGAAGAAAAAGAAGTTGCCCCAGGGAACGACCTTTGGAAGGGGTCATTGTGTTTAGTTGTAACGTTACAGTAAAAGTAAACGTTGAAGTTAAAGCATGCATTATGGATCCATTGTGCAGAATTTGCAATGTTTTGATTTTTTGAGTTTGCTTCAGTACCCGGTAGCATTTTTGTTGTTTTTGTTTTTAAGTGAGTGGGGGTTTCTGAGGCTGGCCCTCAGGAGCCCAAGGAGTTTTGGTTTTGGGGTTTGTTTTTGGAGTTTGGGAGTTGTGCTCTGTACGAGAGTCAGGAGAAGACTGAGGAAGTTCGGCAGTGTTGGGGGCGGAGCTATTGGCTCCTCCTATGTGTGTGAGACGGAGGAGGCAAGAGAAAGTGCACGGGAAAAGTTGGGTGAAGTGTGTTGACAAGGAGGAGGAGCTAATCTCCGCCAGTGTTGTTACAGGCCTGTTGTCAGTTTTATGATAGATTAAATAAAAAAAGGGGGGAGTTCTCTGGAAACAATTGAGAGTAATAAGACAATAAATAACTAGAAGATAAGCAAATAGATATATATGGAGATAAATAGATGAATGAATAAATAGATAAGTAAATGATTTATAAAGGTTTTAAAATAGATAGGTTATTGGATAATTAAATGAATGATAATTAATTATGCAAATGGTTACATGATAAGGGTTTAAAATGACCTGATGTTGGCAAATGATAAATATGAACGTATGTGAACGCATGGTTGTCTCTAAACTCCTGTTTTTCTTTTCCTTTCTGGTGGCATGAGAGGCCGGGTGTGAAGCAGGGGAGAAACACGAGACGGAGCAGCTTGACAACACAGTGCAGAGCATCGTTTCCAGTCGAGTGGAGGAAAAGGACTTGATCAGGCCAGTGTATTTATCCACAAATTCTTTCATTAAGACACTGTGTAGATGCACACATTATAATTATATGCTTTTGTTATGCAAGAACTTGGCAATGACTGATTGTGAAAATATTATATTGTGGAACCCAAACAATTGAGAACAATTTTGAGTGGTCTACTGCGTATCCTGAGAACTTTTTGGTTATTTGTATTTTGAATGGGATAAATTGATAACTTGTTGGCATTGACCACCATTTCTTCACATCCTCTGAAGTTGGCAAAACAGTCCTCTGTGGGGGTTTTATTGAACGGTTGAATAGTCATAGTTGATTTAGAGCAAAGTTCCTACAAAAAAGGATTAAGATAAATAAATAAAATAAAAATAGTATAATGGCGACACCGAGATTGATTACTCCAGTGGATGTGGTGCAGAAAAACAAACCCACTTGTTAAAAATATCCCCAAAATGTCCAATAAATCGAATCGACGTTGGCCGGACATTGAGCAACCTTGGCCAGTGGAGGGCACTCTGAATTTGGATGTAATTAAAATACTACAAGTGTTGATTGCTACCTACAAAGGACGGAGGCGTAAAGAGAAGAGGAGAGTTAAACTGGGTGTGATGCAGTTGTTCGAAAATGAAGGTGTGAAATGGTTGAAGACTACTAAAGAAAAAAACAGAGAAAATGAAGATTGAGATTGAGAAGAACATGTCGGAAGTGGAGAAGTGGATGGCAGAGATTAATAGACCATTCTCACATACACAGGCGGGCGCAAAAGAAACCTCCTCCTTATGAGAAAGTAAAGGATATTGTAAAGGAATATCCCCAGCTCCCAGTGATGACCCAAGATGGAAGATATCAAATTGAAGATGACAATGAGCAAGTTATAGAGACTGGTAAAGCTACAACAACGGTAACGATGTACCCAAAATCCAAAGGCAAGAAGAAGAAGTCAAGTTTGAAAATCTTTGGGAAAAAACTCAAAAGAATGTCGACCAAAGATGAAGAAGAAGGAGCAGTGGGTGGTTATGACCCAGCTGTGAGGAAAGCGTTGGCTGCAGCTGAGAAAAAAGGAAAGAAATCAATAAAAGTGACTTATAAAATACGAAAGGAGACTGATGACACTGAAACAGAAGACAGTGATGAAGATTCAGAAGATAGTTCTTATTCAAGCAAAGACAGTGATCATTCTGATTCAGCATCCTGGAGAGGTGTGGAGAAAGAAGGAGAAGCATCTGGAAGTCAACAGCGTTCGTATTCAGAGCCTTTACAACTGAACTGCGTAATAGGGCAGTATCAAGGGTAAAAGGCCCGAAGATGTGCCCTATAGTAGCAAGAGGACAAACCTTGGAATACAAACCATGGCAGAGTGTTGATATATCAGATTTCAAGGAGAAGTTACCCATACTCCAAGATGGGGCACACCCCTGGATTGCGAAACTGGAGGAGATGCTAGTGGAAACACAAGCTGCAATGGGAGATATGAAGAGACTGCTAGCCACCATCCTAGGTATGACAGGGATGCAGGAAGTCTTAACAAAAAGCAGGACTCAACCGCTATGGGAAAACAGCAGTATACGAGTTGTTTGTTGCCTGTAAAGGATCGATATGGAGAGCGCTGCGTGAAATGTTTCTAACATCCATCTAACATCCAAAGCTAAATCAAGTACAATTGATCGACACCAAGAAGAAAGAGAAGACACAAGCAGTGGTGATGCAGAATCAGCCTCAGACACAGCCAAACCAGGTTCAGATCCAACCACCACAGATGATGTAAATTTGTTCCACAGACCGCCTTCACTCAACCAGTCTTTAATCAGCAGCAGAATTGGGGAATGAGAGGCCGAGGAAATTACAATAGAGGTAATTTCAATAAAGGAAATAGAGGAAAATTCAATCAGAGTCAACAGAAGTCATCAGAAGAATGTTACAATTGCGGACAGTTTGGACATTACGCTCGTGAATGTAATAAAGAAGGAGGAGGCTTCAGAGGGGGGGTTTGGAGGAGGATATAATGGACAAGCTCAGCAGCCAAGAGGACCGGTAAACCCTTACCCTGAAAAAGATCCAATGATAGAAGTGGAAGTGAACGATCGACCGTTGGAAATTATGGCAGATTGTGGAGCTGCTTTCACATGCTAGAGGCCTAAAGATGCTATACATCTCCCCATGTCTGGCCAATTGGTACGGACAATCGGGTTTGAGGGAATTAAACAGCTGATTCCTCTCACCAAACCAGTTAAGCTCTGCTATAGAAATCAAGAGATAAAAATACCTATTTTAGTATCGGAACGCACACCAATACCACTCTTAGGAAGAGATGCATTATGTAGAATGAAGTGCACAATTCATTGTACACCAGACGGCTGTCTGGTGACAGTGCCAGAAGATGAATATCGACAACAAATGATGGAAGTAGAGACAGAGGCTTCTTTGGTCTATTGGATTCAAAGTTGTGGGAGAAATTTATTGTTGCAAATTTGTCTGATACAAAATGCCCGGAGTACCCGCTCCATTGTACTCTCAAATATTTTAAAGATGCTGCTAAGTCGAAGCCAGAAGAATGGTTGAATTTGCAGCCAGGACAAGTTCAGCTTGGTTCAAGCTGTATTGTATTAGGACCACAAGGGACAGCTTTGAAGATAAATGCTGATGAATATCTGGATAAAGAGTTTGAAATTGAGAACAGTGTACCACATGTGACATTGGTGGCAAATGAAAACTATGAACAGAAGCACATAGGTGCAATGATGGCTGAGGCTGAAAAAGCGAAGTTCACACCATTGCGAGAGAATCATAACATTTAGAGGAGTGAAGATCAACGATTCATAAAGATTATGGTTACATCACAAGGCCATGGAGAACCGCAGACGGTACAGATGACACATGAGTCAATGCTCAATACCGACATGGAAAAAGATCATCTGAGAAATGAAATGTTGCAACAGGTTCCAGACATTCTGTGGGCAAAACATAGCACAGATATTGGACTAGTAAAATCAGCCCAACCAGTGAAATTTGAATTTAGACCGGGGGTCAAACCTCCCTGGAAAAATCAGTATCCATTAAAGGAGGAGGCAATAAAAGGAATTGAATCACAAATTCAAGGACTTTTAAAAGCAGGAGTACTGAAGATGACGCAGAATCCACAAAGTAACACACCGTTGTTACCATTACTAAAGCCAGATGAAACCTATCGCATGGTACATGATTTGAGAGCAGTAAATGAAGTGCTTGCAATACTGCCTGGAGAAAGTGGTTTACTTGGGTCAGACAATAACCCAGGGACACAGAAGTATTGCTGACAGTCATCTAGAGGCAATCCGCAAGGCTCCAAAACCAAGAACAGTTCGAGAAATTATGACGTTTTGGGAATTGCAGGCTATTCATCAGCATGGGTGGAAGACTACGCGAGCCGGACAGGTCCTCTGAGAGCCGTGATCAAAGAGACAGGAAATACTCAGTTACATGCCAATCTTATCTGGACACAGGAGGGATTGATATCTTTTGAAACGATTAAACAGAGACTGCAAGAAGCTCCGGCTTTGATACTGCCGGACTATTCAAAGAACTTTTTATTGTATGTATCCACCGCCACTGGAGGGAAATATGCATGTGCGGTATTGTGAGGTTAAAACCTCAGACCATTTCTTACTATTCGATGGCTTATTCTGATATAGAATTGGGGTTACCTTGGTGCTATAGAGCAATGGTGGGAGTTTATTTGATGTATGATAAGGCATCAGCGGTCACAATGGGGTATCCAGTGACAATTCTTACTCATCACAGTTTGAGAAATCTTTTGAACTATGGGAAAGACATACTGACTATGTCCAGGCTTAGGGACTATCATAGGCTTTTAGAACAAGAAGATGTTACTTTAGCGAGATGTAACACGGCTAATCCAGCGGAAACTTTGCCAACAACAGATGATGGAGAACCACATGACTGCGTTAAGGAAGTTGAAAAGGTTTTCAAAACTCCGATCGGATTTGAAAGCTTTCCTTTGAGGGATCCTGATTTAGAGTTTTTTGGACGGATGGGTCTTGTTATCGTATTGGCGATACACTGAGTGCGGGGTACGCAGTAGTAAGAAACCAAGAGTCTAATTTTGTTGTGGAGAAAGCAGAAGATGATACCACAGCCAGCATCTGCCTCAACTAGCGGAGCTTGTGGGGTTAACTGAAGCATGTTCACTTGCTGAGGGCAAGCGAGTTACGATATACACTGACAGTGCTTATGCGCAGAATGTTTGTCATTTGTTTGGATCTGTGTGGAAAAACCGAGGCTTTAAGAAAACTGACGGTTCACCCATACAACACCACACCCAAATTATTAAATTATTGCAAGCCATGATGAAGCCCAAAGAGATAGCGATAGCTAAGTGTGCTGCACATAAAAATGATGTGTCGAGAGTCACACAAGGTAACAAAGCAGCCGACGAAGCTGCAAAGCTGTAAAAGGTGCAAACAGAGGAGGAAAGGTTCTCCTAGTCACACATGAGGTGGATTTGGAAGACAAAATGACATTTAGAGATGTGATTTTGATACAGGAGAATGCTCCTGACATTGACAAACAATTATGGCAAGACCGAGGGGCTTCAAAAGATTCAACTGGCCTCTGGAGGAATCATGAGGGGTTGATTGTGGCTCCTTCAGATCTGTTGGTTTTAATGATACATGAAGCACATGGCTCAGCGCATTTTGCAAGGGGGGAGGTTAAGAGAAGAATTATGAAGGAATATGGGTTTTGGGCACCATATTTACTTGAACAGATTGATCATGTCATAGGCAGATGTGTGATTTGCTTAAAAAACAATGCAAGAAGAGGAGTTTTAGTTCCTCCAGGATACATTCCGACACCCAACGGGGCCCATGCGTGAGCTAGTTATGGATTATGTTGATATGATTAAGCCAGTGGGGGGGTAAAAGATATATGCTGGTTGTTGTCGACAGGTTTTTCACGTTGGGTGGAGGCTTGTCCAACCAAGCGTAAAGATGTACAATCTGTTGCCAAGTTTTGGTGTGGAGAAGTCATAAGTAGGTGGGGCCTGCCAGACAGGATCTCTTCAGATAAACGGCAAAGAATTTGTGGATAAAACTGTTAGATTGATTTAGCAGAAATTGGGAATTAATCAGAGGTTTGGATCATTATACAGACCACAGGCACAAGGAATATGTGAGAAAATGAATGGCGTTTTGAAAAATCGCATAGTTAAGATTTGCCAACATACTGGTCTAAATTGGGTTGAAGTGCTTCCTTTAGCGTTGATGGCCTGTCGTTCGAGTGAGCTTCGCGATTTGCGCATGACACCGCATGAGTTGCTGACGGGGAGACATATGCCAACTCCGCGTTTGCATACTAGTGGGAAGGGTCCTAGTTTAGCGCTATTAGAGGACGAGATGCAAGCGTATGTTAAATACATGGTGGCGCTTCATAAGAAATTATCTACATATGTTTGCAGACAGACAGAATCGGGAGGAAGGACAGGAGAAGCTCGAGAAGCAGAAAGAGGTAGTGCAACCTGGTGATAATGTGTTCGTGAAGGTGTTTAGGAGGAAGTGGTATAACGAACGCCGTGAAGGACCTTTTGAAGTGGTGCGTAGTACAGGAACAGCAGTCCAAGTTAAAGGATCTCCTTTGTGGTATCATTTGTCACATTGTGTGAAAGTGCCCAAAGTAGGGACACAAAACACCAGGGGTCAAAATGAAGACTCCAATGAACCTGCAGAGGAAGTTGTGGCAAAAAGATCTCCCCGACAAGAAGTCGGAAGGAGAGTTTGACCCTGTCAAGGACATTCATGATGAGTTTGTACATGCTTCTGCTGATGCCGGCGATGACTCTTCAGACAATGGACAAGAACAGAGGTTCAGAGATGTTGACTTACAATATCTCCCAGAGACAACAGAGTCAGTCTCTAGAGACTGTGAACCAGCAGAGACCTTAGAGAGAGGTTACCGTCCGCCAAAAGAACCTGAAAACACAGTCAGAAAAAGAAGCCCAAGACCAGTCCGGAAAAGAAGAAAACCAGAGAGATATAGTCACTAAAATTGAGATGCCTGTGGAGAAGAAAGTAGCTGTTGCATTGGAACAGAAACAAATCTTTCTACCGTTGGAAAAATACATGTGACACTACTACACCAAGCAAAACTACAAAGGTGTCTCAAGCAGCTTCAAATGAAGAAGTTGAATCTGTAACTGTGGTCAGGGACCAAATAGGAAGCTCAGTTCATCTTGAATGTAAATGTTCAAACTGGAATGATAAGAAAAATACTGAGTGGAGAAACAATCGAGGGGAAATGATCAAATGAACAGATATATTGAAGTAAGGGGAATACCTAAGGATCAAAGAAGGTATATTCTCTATAATGAAGTGAGAAATTTCTGGATTAGAGGAAATTGTGCATTAGTAATTAGAAATGTTACGTGTGAAGATCAAGGGGACTATACGTGTAGATACTATGACCCTAATTATAGATTTGTGCCAGGCAGAAATTTTTGGAGAGAGGGGTACAAAGTGCGCAAAGTGACTCTGAGGGTGAGCGGCTCATTGCCAGAGCCAATGCCTGTGAAGGAGAGACGGACGAAGGTTACGACAGTTAAGATGGAGACAGGAGAGAAGGAGACTACTACGTTAGTGTCAACAGTAACTAGGATTACACCAAAATAGGAAGTTGTCTACTATAACAGCCAGACCATTGGCCAGTACACCAGCAACTGGAAAAAGTACGACGTCAATCACTCCTATGAGTAGAATGATTTTGGAAAGCAGGCCAAATACAACAGTGGGGGTGAAAAGGTTTACTTTAAGCACTCTTAGTACTAAAGCGACCACTGCAGAACAGTCTGGAGTGACTAGTAAAGTAAACTATGAAGCCAGATTTAGTGAAAGAAAGTCCTAATCAGAGTGAGGAGACTCAGATACTGACAAAGACACTAACAACTGATGAGAAAGTTACGACAGACAAGGACGATACTTTGATAGACTTTGAAGAGACATTACAGGAGACGATGCAATTCTATAGGACATTAAGTAAGAGAGAGGCTAAGTGGAAGGCATTTGGGTTCGATTCCTCTGCATTACAAATCCCTGATAAATGGGCTAGTAGAAATGTGTGGTATCAACAGTTAACGCATGATGTTAGATCAGCTAGCCCAGATGGATGTCCATGTGTGGTGAAGATCCCATCACCAAGTACGTGGCCTTCAATTATGGAGACTACACCAGATCCTTTAAGTGTCAAGTGTCAATCAATGGCGTTGTCATGGTTACATTTTAATCAACATGCAAATACAAACGAGTGGATATATTGAAGGAAGTTATTTTCCACCTATACAGGAGTGTGACTGGTTAAGTAAGCGGCCATATATGAATTTGCGTGATGTAGATAGGAGAGTTTTCAGAGGCAGTAGTAAGAGCGGTAAAAGGGGGTAATTGTCTTTGTTCAAATAGCCCCCCAGGAGGACATGGAGTGTTTATGGGGATGTCAGAGTGTGATGTGATATGGGATGGAGTTCAGAAAAGTCCGCAATGGGATAAACATCAAGTAACGTTTAGATTGGAAAATGGAGAACAGAGGCGATTGTTTGTGCAGAACCAAACAACACCTGGAAATGTGACCATAGGTACCTTTAAGGACGTTTGGTGGGTTTGTGAAAATAAGGCGTATTTACAGGATGTTGTTATTTAGCAACTTTGAAGCTTCCATATGAAGTTTTTGGTAATTCAGAAAGGTCTGGCGCCTAATGGGATGCCACAGTCTAAAGTTTGTCATGACAGAGTAAAGAGGGAGATGGCTAAGTTTCATAACTTAGACTCCTATCACTGGAGAATAAGTTTGGGTGAAAAATGGGGAATAGGATTGTTTCCATGGTACGGGGTGACATTTTTTAGCCGATCACATAGATAACATTACATATACGCTTCAAGGGTTTGCTAGAATCAGAATCAGAAATCAGAATCAGAATCAGAAAAGAGTTTATTGCCATTGTCAATGAACAAAATTCACAACATAGGAACTTGTCTCGGCATTGAGGTGCAACACAAAACACTGAGCAATAATAAAACAACATATATTCAATCAAAAAAGGGCATGCATTAAGGAACAATTTAAAATTACTATACAATAAAAATAAAAATAGGCATTTCTATGTACACAAGTTTACAGTTATGTTTAAAGTTGTAGTGCAGGAGGTGACAGTGCAGTGAGTGGTTGAAATATTGCAGTTAAAGTGACAGGTGTTTTGAAGTGTTCATGAGTCCAACGGCGGAGGGAAAGAAACTATTCTTGTGGCGGGAGGTTCTGGTCCGGATGGACCGTAGCCTCCTGTCCTGAGGGGAGTGGTTCAAACAGACCATGTCCAGGGTGAGAAGGGTCAGCTGTGATCCGACCTGCTCGTCCCAGAGCCTGGAGACGTACAGGTCCTGCAGAGATGGAAGTCTGCAGCCAATCACCTTCTCAGCAGAAACGCACAATGCGCTGTAGTCTCTGTTTGTCCCTGGCTGTGGCTCCAGCGTACCACACGGTGATGGAGGAGGTGAGGATGGACTCAATGATGGCCGTGTAGAACTGCACCATCATCTGCACTGGCAGCTTGGCTTTTCCTCAGCTGCCGCAGAAAGTACATCCTCTGCTGGGCCTTCTTTGATGAGGGAGCTGATGGTGGGCTCCCACTTGAGGTCCTGGGTGATGGTGGTGCCCAGGAAGCGGAAGGAGTCCATGGTGGTGATGGGGGAGTCTGTCATGATGAGGGGGGGCTGGGGGGCTGTGGCTTTCCCGAAGTCCACGATCATCTCTACCGTCTTCTGGGCGTTGAACTCCAGGTTGTTTGCCGCTGCACCAGGACACCAGCCGGTCCACCTCCCTCCTGTAGACAGACTCATCCCCCGTCCGAGTATGAGGCCCGATGAGGGTGGTGTCGTCCGCAAACTTGATGAGTTTTACGGAGTCGTGGCTGGAGGTGCAGCAGTTTTGTGTACAGGGAGAAGAGCAGAGGGGAAAGTACACAGCCCTGTGGAGCTCCTGTGCTGATAGTCCGAGTGTCTGAGACATTCTTCCCCAGCCGCACGCACTGCCTCCGATCCGTCAGGAAGTCAGTGATCCACCTGCAGGTGGAGTCAGGCACGTTGAGCTGGGAGAGCTTGTCCTGGAGCAGAGCAGAGCTAATGAAACTATAAGGGGATTCAATGTTTTGTCAAACACTCAGAGGAGTCATCGGTTGACTTTACTAAAGCATGATATGGCTCTTGATTATATTTTGGCAAAGCAAGGTGGACTTTGTATGGCTTTAAATTTGACTGGTGAAGCCTGCTATACTTTAATTCCGGATAGCTCAGACAATATGACAAGTGTGATTGAGGCTTTGGAGGTTATAAGAGATGCGTTTGGAGCTTCAGAACATGCGGGCTGTCTGCTAATTCTTGGTTGCAGGACAAATTAAGACCTATTGGAGCAGTGGTGGTGCAGATAGTGGCAGCTGCAATATTATCACTGTGTGTGATGTTTTGTTTTTGTACATTGTTGCTGACTTTCGCTAAAGCATTAATACTCCGTTGGGTGGGAATTGTGATGCCGGGGGACAGGACACAGGTACCGTTATTATATAGGGATGACTTGCAGGAGGAAACAATAGGGGTAGGTTTAGAATTAGTTGATAGTTATTTACCTTAACCACACCACTCAGTAATATTGATGTTTTTTCTTAAAATGAGTGCATACATATACTCATATATATATTTTGTTTAGCTCATAACTCATATAAGGGGAATGATATGGTTTAAGGGTGGTATTATATATATCTTACATTTATTATTCATTTGTTTTTGTTTTAGTTATAATTCATTTATAGTTGTTTTTTGTTAACACACTAATTACGTATATATATATATATATATATATATATATATATATATATATATATATATATATATATATATATAAATAATGTATCACATATAAAAGAGAAAATCCACATTTTAGAAGATGTTTTACATAGAAATTTGCAAGATACTGGTCAGTTTTTTTTGTTCCCAGGACGCCGCCGAAGTGCTGTTAAAGGGACAATGAACATGGACAATAAATGGACATGGAGAAAAGTGGAGGAGAACGCTTGAACCAAACATCACAACATATCAACATCATTGAAGACAACATATCATCGCCGACAGAGTGTAAACAGTGATGAGAGAAGGTTCAGAGGTTCCAAGGGGTGAAATGAAATGAATAATATAATGTGATAATTATGTTTGGAGGGTTTAGTTTGTGCGGTGACATGAATATCCTCACACAGTAAAGAATTGGTGATTAATTCAATTGGATAACAATCTAATATTTGGAAATAAAGTTGTATCTAAATTTAAGTTTACTCTAGAATGAAGGAGAGTGGAGGCTATTGAGGTCATCAGGGGTGGTGACCAAGGAGAGCCCAAGGGTGGTCGCCTAATCGTTTCGATTGAGGCCGCGAGAGAATTTTTGCCTACTGAGAAGAGTGAAAACAGACAAAGCAGAAAGATGTTTTGAATGTTTAGTAGATTTTTCTCTCTCGTACTCGCTGGTCATAATAAATAAAGATTAAGTTCTCAAATAAGGGGGGAAAATGAGGTATCTGTTCGGGACAGACTTCTTCTGTTTGTCACTTAAATAAGGAAAGGGGTCAAGGAAACAGATGGTATCCTGGTTTGCTGTTTATTAGTACTGGGTGGCTGGGGCCTAAAAGTCTGGTCAGCGGTAGGAGAGGTCAAAAGGCAGGCCAAAGAAGGATCGGCCTTTTGTTTAAACAAGTTTGGCTTCAGCTATAAAGACTCATGCAAAACTGAGATTCGGGGAGAACTCCATTTCTGGCACCGAGGAGCTCCCAGGCAATGTCGGCTTGTCTGTATTGATGCTGTTTCTGTGAATAAACATCTTTTGAAAGACAGAAGCCAGTATCAGCGAGTTTTATTCTGCTACTCAACCACCTCGAACAACACTTGGTTCAAGGACTTTGCCAGGAAAGGAGGGCTTTGATTCAGAGTAGACTCAGGGGGCTTTGGCCTGGTCCTTTTGGCCCTTTAGGGGCCAGGTTAGTGTGCTTTGACTTACCTGAGGAAACAAGGCTTTTATTACGGCTATATTCTGGTCCATCTGGCCTCGTCCTTTTTGGCTTTTTTGGGGGAAGGGTGTCTTTCAAAATTTAGCAAGGAAAGGAGGGCTTTTTAATAGGGCCAGTCTCTGGAGAAATTTCCATGGTCCTTTTGGTCCTTTTATTTGGCCAGCTGGTGCCAAGACTTAGCCCAGGAAGGAGGGATTTTATTCAGCTAAGACTGTAGGGGCTCTGGCCTTGTCATTTTGGCCCTATTTGAGCCCGGCTGGTGCCAAGACTTAGCCAAGAAAGGATGGTTTTGATTCAGGGTAGACTCTTGTGGACTTTGCCTCGTCCTTTTGGCCTTTTTGGGGCTAGTGCTGTCAACAATAATATTCAAGTAAAGGAGAAATTTGATTCAGGCTAGACTTATGGGGCTCTGGGCTGGTTCTTTTTGCCCACTTGGGTCCAAGTTAGTGCAAAGACTTTCCCCAGGAAGGAGGTCTTTTATTCAGGCTAGACTCAGGGGCTTTTGGTGACAGGCTGGTGAAAAGACTAATGCCAAAAACAAGGTTTTTGATTCGGACTAGACTCTGGGCGCTCTGGCCTGGTCTGTTTGGCCTTTTTCGGGCCAGGTTGGTTCGAGGACTTTGCCAGGAAAGGAGGGCTTTGATTCAGGGTAGACTCAGTGGGCTCTGGCCATGTCCTTTTGGCCTTTTTGGGGCCAGGTTAGTGTGCTATGACTTAACTGAGGAAGCAAGGCTTTTATGACGGCTAGATTCTGGTGCCTCTGGCCTAGTCCTTTTTGGCTCTTTTGGGGGCAGGGTGGGTTTCAAAATTTAGCAAGGAAAGGAGGGCTTTTTATTAAGGCCAGTCTCTGGAGCAATTTCCATGGTCCTTTTTTTTCCTTTTTTTTGGCCAGCTGGTGCCAAGACTTAGCCCAGGAAGGAGGGATTTTATTCAGGCATGACTCTGGGGGCTTTTGGTGACAGGCTGGTGAAAAAAATTATGCCAAAAACAAGCTTTTTGATTCGGACTAGAATCTGGGGGCTCTGGCCTGGTCTGCCTGGCCTTTTTCGGGCCAGGTTGATTCAAAGACTTTGCCAGGAAAGGAGGGCTTTGATTCAGGGTAGACTCTGTGGGCATTTGGCTGGTCCTTTTTGCGCTTTTGGGTTAGGTGGGTGCTAAGACTTACCCCAGGAAGGTGGGCTTCAATTCAGGCAAGACTCTAGGGGCTCTGGCCTTCTCATTTTGGCCCTATTTGAGCTCGGCTGGTTCCAAGACTTAGCCAAGAAAGGAGGGTTTTGATTCAGGGTAGACTCCTGTGGACTTTGCCTCGTCCTTTTGGCCTTTTTGGGGCCAGTGCTGTCAACAATAATATTCAAGTAAAGGAGAAATTTGATTCAGTCTAGACTTATGGGGCTCTGGGCTGGTTCTTTTTGCCCTCTTGGATCCAAGTTAGTGCAAAGTCTTTCCCCAGGACGGAGGGCTTTTATTCAGGCCAGACTCAGGGGGCTTTTGGTGACAGGCTGGTGAAAAGACTTATGCCAAAAACAAGCTTTTTGATTTGGACTAGACTCTGGGAGCTCTGGCCTGGTCTGTTTGGCCTTTTTTTCGGGCCAGGTTGGTTCAAAGACTTTGCCAGGAAAGGAGGGCTTTGATTCAGGGTAGACTCTCTGGTTATTTGGCCTGTCCTTTTTGCCCTTTTGGGTTTAGATTGGTGCTAAGACTTCAGGAATCAGGAATCAGGAATCAATATATATTTGTTGCCATTGTCAATGAACAGAATTCACAACATAGGAACACTGACTTGATGACAGATGCGACATGAGAGACGTGCATAAAGAGCATCAGCCACCGGGGCTGCTGTGCGGCGCCTACCGGGGTACTTGAACTCTTGGAAAATGAAAAACAGTTCAGCAATAAGCATACAATGATAAACAACAATAATTGAGTATAGTACACGAGGTCAAACGTGATGGATATTTTCAGTGGATATTGGGGCATGGGACAAAACAAGATAACACAAAGATTAAAATGAGGAATGTGGGATGGACAGACGGTGAATGAAGGCCTAATCTTGTTTTGTGTAAGTGTCTGTGTGTGTCTTCAGTACGGCCTTGGACGTCTGCTGCTCGCCAGCCTGGGGCCAGATAAGAAAAGGGAGAGAGATACAAGGGCACAGCAGCGAAAAGAGAAATAAGTACTTTAATACATTTTGTTGATCAATGATTTACGATCAGATAATCCAGTCGTTTCTTGTCCTCTGTGTGCGATCAGCTTGATTCATTGAGTTACTCCGTCCGACAGCGAAAAGTTCCCATTTCCTTGATTGAATCCCTCAAAGTCTTTTTTGCATCTCCATGGTCCGAAATAAGATGTTACGGTTCAGATCAGTGAGCTGCACCGTGCTGTGCTCAAGTCTCTGTTTGAGTCCTTTCATTCTTTCACTCAAATCCAAAAATCTTTTGATGTTATTATCGGACAATTGTTGGGTGAATTTTTCTGTCTTCCCATTTTTCTGATAGACCAAGGCGACTCCAAGCCCAATTATGAGGAATCCTGCTATGATAAATCCAAATATAAATAGGTCCTCCACATCTTCTATGAGCAGGGGCTCGATGCATAGAACCTGCCAGTTCTTGTAATAGTCCCGTAAATACCCCGCTGTGGACGTTCCGTCGGGACAGGTTGCTTCTCCCGGGGAAGATTTTCTCTGGGAAAAAACTTTATCCAATGCACCCAGAGACCAATCAATCAGATCCATTATTTTGGAGAACAACAGGTAAACACGTCAAGGAAAACACGTCTGCACTCAAGGACAGCTGACACAGGAAGGAGGGCTTTTATTCAGGCTAGACTCAGGGGGCTCTGGCCTGGTCCTTTTGGCCTTTTTGGGGCCAGGTTAGTGTGCTATGACTTACCTGCGGAAGCAAGACTCTTATTAAGGCTAGATTCTGGTGGCTCTGGCCTGGTCCGTTTGGCCCTTTTGGGGCCAGGTTGGTTTCAAAATTAAGCAAGGAAAGGAGGGCTTTTTAATAAGGCCAGTCTCTCAAACAATTTCCATGGTCCTTTTGGACCTGATGATGCCAAGACTTACCCCCGAAAGGAGGGCTTTGTTTCAGCTTAGACTGGAGGCTTTTTGTTGGTCCTTTTGGCCCTTTTGGGTTAAGGTTGGTGCTCTACCTTACCCCAGGAAGGAGGAATTTTATTCAGGCAAGACTCTAGGGGCTTTTGGTGACAGGCTGGTGAAAGGACAAATGCCAAAACAAGGATTTTGATTTGGACGAGACTCTGGGCTCTCCGTCTTGGTCCGTTTGGTCCTTTTAGGGCCTTGTTAGTGCTAACTAACCCCCAGGAATGAGAGCTTTGATTCAAGCTAGACTCTGGAGTTATATTCTTTGTCCTTATGGGACTTTTTAGGCCAGTCTGTTGCCAAGTCTTAGCCAGGAAAGGAGGGTTTCGATTCAGGCCAGACTCTTTGGGCATTTGGCTGGTCCATTTGGCCCTTTCGGTGCCGAGTTCATTTCAAGACTTGGCCAGAAAAGGGTTAGTCTTGGCACAAGCCTGGCCCAAAAAGTCCCAAAATGAGCAGGAAAATCACTCAAAGCCCTCCTTTCATGGCTAAGTCTTGGACTCAACTGGCTTCCAAAGAGCCAAACTAACCTGACAAGAGCACACCGAGTCAAGCCTGAATAAAAATCACCCATTTTTTCACTAACCTGTCCCCAAAAGGGCAAAGACCAGAGCCCCTAGAGTCTTGACTGATTAGACTCTAGCCCTCCTTCCTGGGGTAAGTCTTAGCACCAACCTAAACCCAAAAGGGCAAAAAGGACCAGCCAAATGCCCACAGAGTCCACCCTGAATAAAAGCCCTCCTTTCCTGGCAAAGTCTTTGAACCAATTTGCCCGAAAAAGGCCAGACAGACCAGGCCAGAGCGCCCTGAGTCTAGTCCGAATCAAAAAGCTTGTTTTTGGCATAAGTCTTTTCACTAGCCTGTCACCAAAAGCCCCTAGAGTCTTGCCTGAATAAAATCCCTCCTTCCTGGGGTAAGTCTTGGCACCAGTAGGCAAAAAAAGGACCAAAAGGACCATGAAAATTGTTCCAGAGACTGGCCTTATTTAAAAGCCCTCCTTTCCTTGCTAAATTTTGAAACCAACCTGGCCCCAAAAGAGCCAAAAAGGACCAGGCCAGAGCCACCAGAATCTAGCCTTAATAAAAGCCCTCTTTCCTGGGGAAAGTCTTTGCACTAACTTGGACCCAAGAGAGCAAAAAGAACCAGCCCAGAGCCGCATAAGTCTAGCCTGAATCAAATTTCTCCTTTATTTGAATATTATTGGTGACAGCACTGGCCCCAAAAGGGCCAAAAGTACGAGCCATAGTCCCCCAGAGTCTACCCTGAATCAAAACCCTCCTTTCTTGGCTAAGTCTTGGCACCAGCCGGGCTCAAATAGGGCCAAAATGACAAGGCCAGAACCCTTACAGTCTTGTCTGAATAGAAGCCCTCATTCCTGGGGTAAGTCTTAGCCCAGAGTCCCATGAGTCTAGCCTGAATCAAATTTCTCCTTTACTTGAATAAGATTTGGTGACAACATTGGCCAAAAAAGGGCCAAAAGGACGCGGCAAAGTCCCCCAGAGTGTACCCTGAAGGACCAAAAAAAAATAGCCCCCGGAGTCAAAGTTGAAACAAAGCCCTCCTTTTCTGGCTAAGTCTTGGACCCAACCTGATCCAAAAGGGCCAAACGGGCCAGGCCAGAGCCCCCTGAGTCCAGCCTGAATTAAAGACGTCCTTCCTGGGGAAAGTCTTTGCACTAACTTTGCCCCAAGAGGGCAAAAAGAACCAGCCCAGAGCCCCATGAGTCTAGCCTGAATCAAATTTCTCCTTTTACTTGAATGAGATTGGTGACAACACTGGCCCAAAATGGCCAAAAGGACGAGGCAAAGTCCCCCAGAGTGTACCCTGAATCAAAACCCTCCTTTCTTGGCTAAATTTTGAAACCAACCTGGCCCCACAAGGGCCAAACGGACCAGGCAAGAGCCCCCAGTGCAAAGCCCTTTTTCGGCCAAGATCGGGCACATACCTAAGCCCAAAAGGAACCAAAAGGACCAGGCCAGAGCCCCAAGAGTCTAATTTGAAACAAAAGCTAAGTCTTGCCACCAAGCTGGACCCCAAAGGGCAAAATGACCAGAGAAATCACTCCAGAGTCTAGCCTGAATGAAAGCCCTCCTTTTCTGGCCAAGTCTTGAAATGAACAGTGGCACCGAAAGGGCCAAACGGACCAACCAAATGCACAAAAAGTCTGGCCCTTTCCTTTACTATGGTCTTGGACCCCCAAAACGGACCACGCCAGAGCCCCCAAAGTCTAGCGTTTGTCAAAGCTCTCCTTTCTTGGCTAAGTCTTGGCAACAGACTGGCCCAAAAAGTCCCAAAAGGACCAAGAAAATCACTCCAGAGTCTAGCCTGAATCAAAGCTCTCCATTCCTTGGGATTAGTCTTGGCACTAAACAAGGCACTAAAAGGGCAAAAAGAACCAGCACAGAACCCCCAGAGTCTAGCCTGAATAAAAATTCTACTTTTACATGGCTAAGATTGGTCACAACACTGGCCCTAAAAGGGCCTAAAGGACAAGAAAAAAGCCCCAGGAGTTTAACCTGCATCAAAGCTCTCCTTTCTGGGTTAATACTTGGTACTAGCCTTGCCCCAAAAGCGAAAAAAGGACGAGGGTAGAATCCCCAGAGTGTAGCCTGAATAAAAACCCTCCTTTCTTGGCTAAGTCTTGGCACCAGCCTGACCCAAAACGTCCCAAAAGAACAAGGAAAATCACTCCTGAGTCTAGCCTGAATCAAAGCCCTCCTTTCCTGGCTAACCATTTGAACCAACCTGGCCCGAAAAAGGCCAAACATACCAGGCCAGAGCGCCCAGAGTCTCGTCCGAATCAAAAACCTTGTTTCTGGCATAAGTCTTTTCACCAAAAGGGCCAAAAGGACCAAGGACATGGCTCCAGATTCTAGCCTGAAGTCATCCCCCACTTTCTGGGATAAGACTTGGCACCAGTCGGGCTCAAATAGGGCCAAAATGACAAAGCCAGAGCCCCTAGAGTCTTGCCTGAACAAAAGCCCTCCTTCCTGAGGTAAATCTTAGCACCAACCTAAACCCAAAAGGGCCAAAAGGACCAGGTCAGAGCCCCAGAGTCCAGCCCTAATCAAATCCCTCCTTTCCTTGCCAAGACCGGGAACCAACCTGAGCACAAAAGTGCCAAAAGGACCAGGCCAGAGCCCAGCGAGTCTATCTTAAAACAAAGCTGGACCCCAAAGGGCCAAAGGACCAGAGCAATCTCTCCAGAGTCTAAGCTGAAACAAAGCCCTCCTTTCTGGGGTAAGTCTTAGCACCAGCACGTCCAAAAAAAGCACCAAAAGGACAATGGAAATTGCGCCTTATTAAAAAGCCCTCCTTTCCTCTCTAAATTTTGAAACCAACCTGGCCCCAAAAGGGCCAAACGGACGAGGCTAGACCCCCTGAATCTAGCCTGAATAAAAGCCTTCCTTCCTCAGGTAAGTCATAGCACACTAACCTGGCCCGAAAAAGTCCAAAAGGACCGAGCCAGAGCCCCCTGAGTTTATCATGAAACAAAATTCTCCTTTTTGAAAAAACATTTGTCATAAGCAAGGCCCCGAAAGAGCCAAAAGGACCAGGAAAAAGCCCCCTGAGTCCAACCAGAATGAAAAGCCGCCCTTTTTGGTTTAAGTTTTAGATCAAGCCTAGACCCAAAAGGGCTAAACGGACCAGGGAAATAGCTCCAGTGTCTAGCCTTAATTAAAGCCCTCCTTTCCTTGGCTAAGTCTTGGCACTAACCTAGCCCTAAAAGGGCCAAACGGACCAGCACAGAACCCCTAGAGTATATCCTGGATAAAAATTCTACTTTACATGGCTAAGATTGGTCACAAAAATGACCCTAAAAGGGTCTAAAGGACCAGGCAAAAGCCCCCAGAGTTTAACCTGCGTCACAGCTCTCCTTTCTGGCTTAGGACTTGGTCCTAGCCTGGCCCAAAAAGGACAAAATGGACGAGGCCAGTCCCCCAGAGTGTTAGCCTGAATCAAAACCCTCCTTTCTTAGCAAAGTCATGGTACCAGCCTGGCCCAAAAAGTCCCAAAATGACCAGGAAAATCACTCCTGAGTCTAGCCTGAATCAAAGCCCTCCTTTCTGGGTTCTATCTCTGCACAAACCTGGCCACAAAAGGGCCACAAGGACAAGGTCAGAACCCCCAGAGTCTAGCCTGACTCAAAGCCCTCCTTTCCTGGCTAAGTTTTGGACTCAACCTGGCCTCCAAAGGGCCAAACGGACCTGGCATGAGCACCCAGAGTCTAGCCTGAATCAAAGTAATCCTTTCTGGGGTAAGTTTTTTCACTAACCTGTCCCCAAAAGGGCAAAAAGGGCGAACCAAATGCCCACAGAGTCCACCCTGAATCAAAGCCCTCTGTTCTGAACCAACCTGGCCCGAAAAAAGCCAAACAGACCAGGCCAGAGCGCCCAGAGACTAGTCTAAATGAAAACCCTTGTTTCTGGCATAAGTCTTTTCACCAGCCTGCCCCCAAAAAGGGCCAAAAGGACCAGGGAAATGGCCCCAGAATCTAGCCTGAATTAATGCCCTTCTTCCTGGGAATAAGACTTGACACCAGCCGGCTACAAATAGGGCCAAAATGACAAGGCCAGAGCCCCTAGAGTTTTGCTTGAATCCTCATTTCTGTGAGTTTTTTTACCAGCCTGTCGCTAAAATGACCAAAAGGGCAAAAAGGACAAGGCCCCTCAGAGTCTGTGCCAAATTAAAACCCTTCTTCCTGGGGTAAGTTTTGATAGAGTCAAAGTTTAAAAGACATATTGTGTAGAAGCCCTACTGACTCATCAAATATGGTTTCGATATCTCTTGTACTCTTTTCAGAACTCACAAATAACTGTTTGAGCGCTCAAAATGCATTTAAGACAATAAAAACAAGAAAACAACCACAACTTAAAACCGCAATATGATAGAACTAAACTTCAAACCATATGTTGAGTACATTGACAACAGCTTCTTGCTCAGAAAATTTGGTTCATGTATCTTCTGTAGTTTTTTTCAGAACTCAAAATCAACGTTTCATGAGTTGTAAGAGCTGATCCATCTGTAAAACCAATGAAAACAGCTATAACTCAAAAACGCAACATGATAAACTCAAACTTTAAAATACATTTTGTGTAGAATGTGTGTAGTAGGACTTCTGACTCAGCAAATATGATTCAGATATCTCGTGTACTCTTTTCAGAACTCACAAATAACTGTTTGAGCTCTCAAAATGCATATAAGGCAATAAAAACAAGAAAACAACCATAAGTTAAACACGCAATATGATACAATTAAACATTTCAAATTATTTATTTGTTTATATTGACAACATCTTACTTGCTCAGCAAATGAGGTTCATTTATCTCCTGTAGTTTTTTTCAGAACTCAAAATCCAACGTTTCATGAGCTGTAAGAGCTGATCCTTGCTAAAACCATTTAAAACAACTATCACTCAAAAACGCAACATCACAAAACTCATACTTTAAAAATCATTTTGAGTAGAATGTGTGTAGTAGGGACTACTGACTCAGCAAATATGGTTCAGATATTCTCGTGTACTCTTTTCAGAACTCACAAATAAACTGTTCGAGCGCTCAAAATGCATTTAAGGCAATAAAAACAAGAAAACAACCATAAGTTAAAAACGCAATATGATAGAACTAAAATTTTATGATATATTGTTTACATGACAACATCTACTTGCTCAGCAAATTTGGTTCATTTAGCTGCTGTAGTTTTTTTCAGAACACACACCGTCAACGTTTCAAGAACTGTCAGAGCTGATCCTTCAGTAAAACCATGGAAAACATCTTTTGCCTGGTCTTGGCCCAGAAAAGTAGAGCTTTTGATTAAGGCAAGACTCTAAGGGCCCTGGCAAGGCCTTATGGTCCTTTTAGGTCCAATCAAAGCCCTACTTTTTGGGCCAAGACCAGGAAAAAGATGTTTTCCATGGTTTTACTGAAGGATCAGCTCTTGAGTATTGATTGTGCTGTTCTGAAAAAAACTAACAGGAGATAAATGAACCCAAAATTTGTTGAGCAAGTAGATTTACTGTCAATTGTCAACAATATATAATTTAAAGTTTAGTTGAATCATATTGCGTTTTTAACTTATGGTTGTGTTCTTGTTTTTTTTATTGCCTTAAATGCATTTTGAGCCCTCAAACAGTTATTTGTGAGTTCTGAAAAGAGTACACGAGATATCTGAATCATATTTTGCAGAGTCATTAGTCCTATGACACACATTCTACATAAAATATCTTTTAAAGTTTGAGCTCTATCGTGGTTGCGTTATTTGAGTGACAGCTGTTTTAGATGGTTTTACAGATTTGATCAGCTCTTACCAACTCATATGAAACGTTGATTTTGAGTTCTCATGAAAAACAAAACTACAGAGAGATTAAATGAACCAAATTTTCGCTGAGCAAGTTGATGTTGTCAATATTCTAAAGTAATATATCATTCAAAGTTTATTTCTATCATATTGCGATTTTAACTTAATGTTTGTTTTCTTATCATATGCATTTTGAGCCCATCTGAACAGTTTATTTGTGAGTTCTGAAAAGAGTACACAAGATATATGAAACCATATATTCAAGGAAAAGACTCAGGGGGCTCTGGCACTGGTCCTTTTGGCCTTTCTGGGGCCAGGTTAGTGTGCTATGACTTACCTGAGGAAGCAAGGGTTTTATTACGGCTAGATTCTTGTGGCTCTGGCCTAGTCCTTTTTGAGTCTCTTTGGGGGCAAGTTGGTATCGAGAATTTTAGGAAGGAAATAGGGCTTTTTAATAAGGCCAGTCTCTGGAGCAATTTCCATGGTTCCTTTTTGTCCTTTTTTTTGGCCTCCTGGTGCCAAGATTTATCCCAGGAAGGAGGGATTTTATTCAGGCAAGACTCTAGGGGCTTTTGGTGACAGGATGGTGAAAAGACTTATGACAAAAACAAGGTTTTTGATTCGGAATGGACTCCGGGCGCTCTGGCCTGGTCTGTTTGGCCTTTTTCGGGCAAAGTTGGTTCAAAGACTTTGCCAGGAAAGGAGGGTTTTGATTCAGGGTACACTCTGCGGGCATTTGGCTGGTCCTTTTTGCCCTTTTGGGTTTAGGTTGGTGCTAAGACTTACCCCAGGAAGGAGGGCTTCTATTCAGGCAAGACTCGAGGGGCTCTGGCCTTGACATTTTGGCCGTATTTGAGCCCGGCTGGTGCCAAGACTTAGCCAAGAAAGGAGGGTTTTGATTCAGGGTAGACTCCTGTGGACTTTGCCTCGTCCTTTTTGCCTTTTTGGGGCCAGTGCTTTCAACAATAATATTCAAGTAAAGGAGAAATTTGATTCAGGCTAGACTTATGGGGCTCTGGGCTGGTTCTTTTTGCCTTCTTGGATCCAAGTTAGTGCAAAGACGTTCCCCAGGAAGGAGGGCTTTTATTCAGGCTAGACTCAGGGGGCTTTTGGTGACAGGCTGGTGAAAAGACTTACGCCAAAAACAAGCTTTTTTTATTCGGGCTAGACTCTGGGAGCTCTGGCCTGGTCTGTTTTGCCTTTTTCGGGCCAGGTTGGTTCAAGGACTTTGCCAGGAAAGGAGGGCTTTATTCAGGGTAGACTCAGGGGGCTCTGGCCTGGTCCTTTTGGCCTTTTTTTGGCCAGGTTAGTGTGCCATGACTAACCTGAGGAAGCAAGGCTTTTATTATGGCTAGATTCTGGTGCCTCTGGCCTGGTCCTTTTTGGCTCTTTTTGGGGCAGGGTGGGTTTCAAAATTTAGCAAGGAAACGAGGGCTTTTTAATAAGGCCAGTCTCTGGAGCAATTTCCTATGTCCTTTTGGTCCTTTTTTTTGGCCAACTGGTGCCAAGACTTAGCCCAGGAAGGAGGGATTTTATATAGGCAAGGCTTTTGGTTACAGGCTGGTGATTTTTTTTTTGCCAAAAACAAGGTTTTTGATTCGGAAAGGACTCTGGGCACTCTGGCCTGGTCTGTTTGGCCTTTTTGAGGCCAGGTTAGTGTGCTATGACTTAACTAAGGAAGCAAGGCTTTTATTAAGGCTAGATTCTGATGGCTCTGGCCTGGTCCGTTTGGCCCTTTTGGGGCCAGGTTGGTTTAAAAATTTAGCAAGGAAAGAAGGGCTTTTTAATAAACAATTTCCATGGTCCTTTTTGGTCTTGTTTTTGGACCTGATGGTCTCAAGATTTGACCCTGAAAGGAGGGCTTTGTTTCTTAGACTCTGGAGGCTTATGGTTGGTCCTTTTGGTCCTTTTGGCCCTTTTGGGTTTAGGTTGTTGCTTTACCTGACCCCAGGAAGGAGGAATTTTATTCAGGCAAGACTCTAGGGGCTTTTGGTGACAGGCTGGTGAAAAGACATATGCCAAAAAGAAGGATTTACATTCGGACGAGACTCTGGGCTCTCTGTCTTGGTCCGTTTGGCCCTTTTAGGGCCTTGTTAGTGCAAAAACTAACCCCCAGGAAGGAGTGCTTTGATTCAAGCTAGACTCTGGAGTTATATTCTTGGTCCTTTTGGGACTTTTAGGCCAGTCTGTTTCCAAGACTTAGCCAGGAAAGGAGGGTTTCGATTCAAGCAAGACTCTTTGGGCATTTGGCTGGTCCATTTGGCCCTTTCGGTGCCACGTTCATTTCAAGACTTGGCCAGAAAAGGGTTATTACTGGCACAAGCCTGGCGCAAAAAGTCCCAAAATGAGCAGGAAAATCACTCAAAGCCCTCCTTTCATGGTCTTGGAATCAACTGGCTTCCAAAGGGCCAAACTGACCAGCCAAGAGCAAACCGAGTCAAGCCTGAATCAATAGTAATCCTTTCTGGGTAAAATTTTTTCACTAACCTGTCCCCCAAAGGGCAAAAAGGACAAGCCAAATACCCTCAGAGTCTACCCTGAATAAAAGCCCTCCTTCCTGGGAAAAGTCTTTGCACCAGCAGGCAAAAAAAAGGACCAAAAGGACCATGGAAATTGTTCCAGAGACTGGCCTTATTTAAAAGCCCTCCTTTCCTTGCTAAATTTTGAAACCAACCTGGCCCCAAAAAAGCCAAAAAGGACCAGGCCAGAGCCACCAGAATCTAGCCTTAATAAAAGCCCTCCTTCCTGGGGAAAGTCTTTGCACTTACTTGGACCCAAGAGAGCAAAGAACCAGCCCAGAGCCCCATAAGTCTAGCCTGAATCAAATTTCTCCTTTACTTGAATATTATTGGGGACAGCACTGGCCCCAAAAGGGCCAAAAGGACGATCCATTGTCCCCCAGAGTCTACCCTGAATAAAAAACCCTCCTTTCTTGGCTAAGTCTTGTTACCAGCCGGGCATAAATAGGGCCAAACTGACCAGCCAAGAGCAAACCGAGTCAAGCCTGAATCAAAGTCATCCTTTCTGGGTTAAATTTTTTCACTAACCTGTCCCCCAAAGGAGAAAAAGGACCAGCCAAATGTCAGAAGAGTCTACCCTGAATCAAAGCCCTCTTTTCCTGGTTAAGTCTTTGAACCAACCTGGCCCGAAAAAGGACAAACAGATCAGGCCAGAGTGCCCTGAGTCTAGTCCGAAAAAAAAAGCTTGTTTTTGGAATAATTTTTTTCACCAGCCTGTCACCAAAAGCCCCTAAAGTCTTGCCTGAATAAAATCCCTCCTTCCTGGGCTAAGTCTTGGCACCAGCGTGCCAAAAAAAAGGAAAAAAAGGACCATGGAAATTGCTCTAGAGACTGGCCTTATTAAAAAGCCCTCCTTTCCTTGCTAAATTTTGAAACCCACCCTGCCCCCAAAAGAGCCAAAAATGACTAGGCCAGAGGCACCAGAATCTACCCGTAATAAAAGCCTTGCTTCCTCAGGTAAGTCATAGCACACTAACCTGGCCCCAAAAAGGCCAAAAGGACCATGCCAGAGCCCCCTGAGTCTACCATGAATCAAAGCCCTCCTTTCCTGGCAAAGTCTTTGAACCAATGTGTCCCGAAAAAGGCCAAACAAACCAGGCCAGAGCGCCCAGAGTCTATTCCGAATCAAAAACCTTGTTTTTGGCATAAGTCTTTACACCAGCCTGTCACCAAAAGGCTGGTGAAAAGTCTAGACTGAATAAAAGCCCTCCTTCCTGGGGAAAGTCTTTGCAATAACTTGGACCCAAGAGGGAAAAAAGAACCAGCCCAGAGCCACATAAGTCTAGCCTGAATCAAATTTCTCCTTGACTTGAATATTATTGGTGAAAGCACTGGCCCCAAAAGGGCCAAACGGACGAGGCAAAGTCCGCCAGAGTCTACCCTGAATCAAAACCCTCCTTTCTTGGCTAAGCCTTGGCACCAGCTGGGCTCAAATAGGGCCAAAATGACAAGGCCAGAGCCCCTAGAGTCTTGCCTGAATAAAAATCCCTCCTGCCTGGGGTAAGTCTTTGCACCAACCCAAACCCAAAAGGGCCAAAATAACCAAGAAAAAGCCCCCTGAGTGTAACCAGATTTAAAAGCCCTCCTTTTTGTATTAAGTTTTAGACCCAGCCTGGACCCAAAAGGGCAAAACGGACCAGGAAAATGGCTCCACTGTCTAGCCTGAATAAAAGCGCTCCTTTCCTGTCTAACTCTTGGACCCAACCTGATCCAAAAGAGCCAAACGGACCAGGCCACAGCCCCCTGAGTCTAGCCTGAAAGTTAGTGCAAAGACTTACCCCAGGAAGAAGGGCTTTTACCCTTCTTCCTGGGGAAAGTCTTTGCACTAACTTGGCCCCAAGAAGGTGAAAATAACCAGCCCAGAGCCCCATGAGTCGAGCCTGAATCAAATTTCTCCTTTACTTGAATAAGATTGGTGAGAACACTGGCCCCAAAAGGGCCAAAAGGACAGGGCAAAGTCCCCCAGAGTCTACCCAGAATCAAAACCCTCCTTTCTTGGCTAAGCCCAGACTCTAGTTTGAAAGAAAGCCCA
The DNA here is from genome assembly GCA_015082035.1 of Chaenogobius annularis. Lineage (NCBI taxonomy): Eukaryota > Metazoa > Chordata > Actinopteri > Gobiiformes > Gobiidae > Chaenogobius > Chaenogobius annularis. The sequence goes on along the minus strand of BJKM01000708.1, from coordinate 38,612 downwards.
GCATCTTGGGATTAGTTTTGGCCTGGCCCGAAAAGAGTCAAACGGACAAGGCCAGAGCCCCCAGAGTCTACCCTGAATCAATTCTCCTTTGTGGGCTAACATTGGTCACAAACCTGGCCTAAAAAAAAAATATCAAAATGGCACAACCAAAAGCCCAAAGAGATTAGCCTGAATCAAAGCTTTCCTTTCATGGCCAAACCTGGCCCCAAAAGGGCCAAACTGACCGGGCGAGACCCCTTAGAGCAGGGGTGTCAAACTCATTTTGGGCCTCGGGCCGCTTTTCGGCGCTCAGGCTGGGTCGCGGGCCGAACATAATGTAAAAAATAAAACAATAAAAAATATAACAAATGTTATATAGCCTAGTAATAGTGATATGTGGACACTGTTGCACAAATGTGCAGCAGGTGAAAGACTGAGTCCATATTCATGCAGCAGCAGGAACAGGAACATGGACTTGTGATATGATTCTGATATTAAATGTTTGTATCACAGACATGTTAATATTGGCTGCACTAACTCATATGAGCTCACTATTTTTATACAGTTTAATCTTATTTTGAAGTGAGAAATGATTAAATGTGGTGAGATCAAATGAGAGCTCAAAGCAGCATTCACTCTGTCATGTTCAGACTTTATTACACTCTGAACCTGTGTTTTACCTGTGGCTACATGATTCTGCCAGGTTTTGCACTGGTTTGGATGTTTTTTCCTCACAGAGTCTGTCAGCCAAAGAAGTTTATTTTCTTAGCTATGTTAGCTTCACATTCAGCGCCTGTTTTTAGCACAGCTTATAACGTCCACAAACGCCTCTTTTCTTTTATTTCCCTCGTGTTTCCCACGATTGCCCTGAGGGCAGGAGCGCCACGTGATGTAGCTGTCGCTGGTCGTTGTCCCTCAGCACTCTGAGCTAGTGGCCAACCACAGCAGCAGGCAGAGCCAGGGGGGGAGTGGCCGCGGCCTGCAAAGGATTTGTGGAATTGTAGTTCTATGCGAAAAAACGTGATATATCTATTGGAAATGAATATTATATAACTAGAAATGTTGGATCGGGCCAGATGAAGAACGTCGTGTGGCGGCCCACATCTTGCCGTTGAGTTTGACACATGTGCTTAGAGTCTAGCCTGAAAATAGCCTCCTCCTTTTTTTGGAGTAAGTCTTGTCACCAGCAGGTCTCCAAAATGGGGCAAAAGCCCACAGGTCTGGATTGAAATCATAAATCTACTTTCTGGGCTAGAGTTTTTGATTCGTGATTCTGAATCAGTGTCCTCCTTCCTGGGGTAAGACTTGGCAAACAACCTGGCCCAAAAGGGAAAATGTACCAGGCCCAGAGCCCCCTGAGTCTTGTCTAAATCAAAGCACTCCTTCCTGGGGTAAGTTTCTGCACTAACCGTTCCTCAAAAGGGAAAAGGAACACATAGCCAAATTCCAGAAGGTCTAGCCTGAATCAAACCCTCCTTTCTGAGGTAAGTGTTTGGCCACAGCTCTGCCCAAAGGGGACAAAAGGACCAGGCCAAGGTGGTAAGTTTTTGGCATCAGCGTGTCTGCAAAATTGCAAAAAAGAAGATGGAAATGGCCCCAGCATCCAGCCTGAATTAAAAGTCCTCCTTTACTGGCTTAGTTCTTGGACCCAACGTGGCCATAAAAGGGCCAAACAGACCAAGCATGAGCCCACAGAGTCCAGCCTGAATCAAACCCTCCTTCCTAGGGTGAGTTTTTGCACTAACCTAGTCCTCCGTTTTGCGGGCAAAATCTTGGCACAAACCTGTCTCCAAAAGGGCCAAAGGACTAGGGAAATGGCCACAGAGTCTACCTTTTTATCAGAGCGCTCCTTTCTGGGCTCAGTCTGGAACCAGCTTGGCCCAAAAAGGGTTAAAAGGACCAGATCAGAGCCCCCAGAGTTGAGCTTGAATCAAAACCTTCCTTTCTTGGGCAAAAAAAGGAAAGCTTTGACGAGCCAGTCCACAAAGGGGCAACAAGGATTAGGCCAGTGCCCCCAAAGTCTATTCTAAATCAAAGTCCCTCTTTCCTGGTCTAAATCTTGCCACCAACCTGGACCCAAAAGGGCCAAAGGCCCAGGGAAATGGCCCCAGAGTCCAGACTTAAACAAAGCCCTCCTTCCTGGGTTCAGTCTATGCACTAACTTGGCCCCAAAAGGGCCAAAAAAACAGCCCAGAGCCCCCTGAGTCTAGCTTGTATCAAAACCCTCCTTTCTGGGCAAAGACTGGGCTCACGTTTAGACCCCACAGGGCCAAAATCACCAAAGAAAAGTGTCCACTGTGTAGCCTGGATCAAAGCCCTCCTTTCTTGGCCAAGATTGGGCGCCAGCCTGACCCCTAAAGTGCAAAAATTACCTTGCCAGGCCCCCAGAGCCTAGCCTTAATAAAAGCCCACCTTTCTGAAGTAAGTCTTGGCACCCTAAAGGGACCAAAAAGGACTGGGGCCAAAAGCCCCCAGAGTCTTGCCGGAAAAAAGGCCTCATTCTTATGGCATGTCAGCAAACTAACTTCACCCAAAAAAGGCAAAAAGGACCAGGCAAGAACACCCAGAGTCTAGCCTGAAACAAAACACTCCTTTCTGGGGTAAGTCTTGTCACCAGATGGTCTCCAAAAAGGCCAAATGGATCAGGCCAGATCCCCCAGAGTCTAGCCTATGTGTGAAAGCTCTCCTTTCTGGATTAAAACTTGGCACCAGCGTGGGCCCAAAAGGGCAAAAAGGGCAAGGCCAGAGACCCAAGAGTCTTGCGTCTTGCGTTACTGGCTAAGTTTTTTCAACCAACCCTTGCCCGAAAACGGACTAGGGCTGTGCCCCCAGAGTCTATCCTGAATCAAAGTCCCTCTTTCCTGGTCTTGCCATCAACCTGGACCCAAAAGGGAAAAATAGACCAGGGAAGAGCACACAGAGTCTAGCCTAAAACAAAGCCCTTTTTTCTGGTGTAAGTCTTGGCACCATCCTGTCGCCAAAAGGACCAGGGAGATGGTTCCAGAGTCTAGCCTGAATAAAAGCCCTCTTTCTTAGGCACTAACTTTGCCCCAAAAGATCTAAAAGTGTTTATCCTGAATCAAAATTCTCCTTTGTGGAATAACATTGTTAACAAGCCTGGTTCCAAAGCTGGGGGCAAAAGCCCCAGTGTCTAACCTGAAACAAAGCCCTCCTTTCTGGGATAAGTCTTGGCACCAACCTAAACCCAAAATGGGTCAAAAGGACTGGCAGAGCACCAAAGGGTCTAGCCTTAATAAAAGCCCCCATTTCTGTCCCAGAAGGTCCAAAAAGACCAGAAAAAAGCCCCCGGAGTATTGCCTGAATCAAAGCTGTCCTTTTTGGGCTAAGGTTTCGAACCAACCTGGCCCCAAAAGGGCAAAAACAGCCAGGCCAAAGCCCCCACACTCTAGCGTGTATCAAAACCCTCCTTTATGGGAAAAGACTGGGCTCAAACCTGGCCCCAAAAGGGCAAAAATGTCATGGGCAGAGCCCACAGAGTCTTGCCTGACCCAAAACCCCTCCTTCCAGGGGTAAATCTTGGCACCAACCTGGCCGCACAAGGGCCAAACGGACGAGGCCAGTGCCCCCGAGTCTAGCTTGAATCAAAAATTCAACTTTTCTGGGTTTAAGATGAGTCAAAAGCTTGGCCCAAAATGGCCAAAAGGACCAGGGAAAAACCTCAGAAGTCTAGCCTGACCCAAAAGCCCTCCTTCCTGGGGTAAGTCTTGGCACTAAATGGCCCCAAAGAGGCAAAAAGGCAAGCCAAGCAGTGAAACAGCCGTACCTCAAAAACACAAACAGGAATTACACTCAAACTTATCATGTTGTGTTTTTGAGGTACGGCTGTTTCACTGCAGGATCACCTCATACAGCTCATGAAACGTTGATTGTGAGTTCTGAACAAAACTACAAGAGATATATGAACCAAATCTGCTGAGCAAGTAGATGTTTTCAATGTACTCAATATATAATTCAAAGTTCTATGTGTATCATGTTGTGTTTTTTAAGTTATAGTTGTTTATTTGTTTTTATTGCCTTAAATGTATTTACAGCCCTTCAACAGTTATTTGTGAGTTCTGAAAAAAGTACACGAGATATATAAACCGTATTTGCTGAGTAACTATGTCTTTTAAAGTTTTAGTCTATCATGTTGTGTTTTTTAGTTATAGCTGTTTTCATTGGTTTTACTGCAGGATGAGCTCTTACAGCTCATAAAGCTTTGATTGTCAGTTCTGAAAAAAGTACAGGAGGATTTAGATTCAGGCTTGACTCTGGCGTTACTGGCCTTGTCCTTTTTTGCCCTTTTTTTTGGACAAACTAGTGTAAAGACTTTCCCCAAAAGGAGGCTTTGTTTCAGGATAGACTCTGGGGGCTCTAACCTGGTCTGTTTGGCCTTTTTGTGGTCAGGTTGTTTTCAAGACTTTGCCAGGAAATTGAGGTCTTTGATTCAGGCTAGACTCTGGAGTTATTTCTCTGGTCCTTTGGCCCTTTTGGGTCCAGGTTGGTGGCAAGATTTAGAACAGGAAAGAGGGACTTTTATTCAGCATAGGCTCTCGGGGGACTGGCCTGTCGGGTGCAAAAACCAAGCCCATAAAGGACTGGCTGGTGATTCAGGCTATACTCTGGGTGCTCTGTTCTGGTCTTTTTAGACCTTTTGGGACAAGACAGGTGCTAAGACTTAGCCCTGAAAGGAAGGCTTTGATTCAAGACTAAGGGGGCAGTGGCCTGATCCTTTTAGTCTTGGGTCCAAGACTTAGCCAGTAAAGGAGGACTTTAATTCAGGCTAAGACGCTGGGGCCATTTCCATCTTCTTTTTGGACATTTTGCAGACATGCTGATGCCAAAACTTACCACAAGAAGGAGGGTTTTGATTCAGGCTAGACTCTCTGGGAATTTGTCTGGTCCTTTTGGCCCTTTTGAGGACAGGTTAGTGTAAAAACTTACCTCAGGAAGGAGTGCCTTGATTCAGGCAAGACTCAGGGGGCTCTGGCCTGGTCCATTTTGCCCTTTTGGGGCCAGTTTGGTGCCAAGTCTTACCCTAGGAAGGAGGGCACTGATTCAGAACCCACTCAGGGGGCTCTGGCTTGGTCCGTTTTTCCCTTTTTGGGCCAGGTTGGTGCAAAAACTTAGCCCAGGAAGGAGAGCTTTGGGTAAGGCTAAGCTCTGGGGGCTCATTGCAAGGTGATTTTCGCCCTCTTTGGGCAAGGCTGGCATCCAATCTTGGCCAAGAAAGGAAGGCTTTGATTCAGGCTAGACTCTGGATACTTTTCTTTGGTCATTTTGGTCCTGAGGGGTCCCAGTCTTTGCCCAGAAAGGAGGGTTTTGATACAAGCTAGACTCTGGGGGTTTTGGCCTGGTCTGTTTGGCCTGTTTCGGGCCTGGTCGGTGCAAAGACCTAGTCAAGAAAGGAAGGTTTTGAGTCAAGCTCAACTCTTGGAGCTCTGGTGTGGTACATTTTGCCATTTTGGGGCCAGGTTGGTGCCAAGTCTTACCCCAGGAAGGAGAGCACGGATTAAGAATCCACTCAGGGGGCTCTGGCTTGGTCCGTTTTTCCCTTTTGGGGCCAGGTTTGTTCAAAAACTTAGCCAAGGAAGGAGGGCTGTGGGTCAGGCTAGGCTCTTGGCGCTCTGACAAGGTAATTTTTGCACTTTTGGTGCCAAGCTGGCGCCCAATCTTGGCCAAGAAAGGAGGTCTTTGATCCAGGCTAGATTCTGGAACACTTTTACTTTGGTCATTTTGGCCCTGTGGGGTCCAAGCTTGAGCCCAGTCTTTGCCCAGGAAGGAGTGCTTTGATTTAGGCAAGACTCAGGGGGCTCTGGCCTTGTCCATTTTGCCCTTTTGGGACCAGGTTGGTGCCAAGTCTTACCCCAGGAAGGAGGGCACTGATTCAGAATCCACTCAGGGGGCTCTGGATTGGTCTTTTTTTCCCTTTTGGGGCCAGGTTGGTTCAAAACTTAACCCAGGAATCAGGGGATTGGGTCAGGCTATGCTCTGGGGGCTCTGGCAAGGTAATTTTTACATTTTTGGGGCCAGGCTGGCACCCAATCTTGGCCAAGAAAGGAGGGTTTTGATACAAGCTAGACTCTGGGGGTTTTGGCCTGAGTCTGTTTGGCCTTTTTTGGGCCAGGTCGGTGCAAAGACTTGAGCCTAAGAAAGGAAGGTTTTGATTCAAGCTCAACTCTGGGGGCTCTGGCCTGGTCCTTTTAAACCTTTTGGCCCCTTTGGGGACAGGCAGGTGCCAAGACTTACCTCAGAAAGGAGGGCTTTGATTCAGGCTAGACTCAGGGGGGCTCTGGCATGGTCCGTGTTGCCCTTTTGGGGCCAGGTTGGTCCAAAAACTTAGCCCAGAAAGTAGTGCTTTGATTCAGGCTACACGCTGGAGCAATTTCCCTTATCCTTTTTGGACTTTTGGGGCCTGGCTGGTGTAAAAACTTAGCCCAGAAAGGAGGGATTTGATTCAGGCTCGATGCAGGGCGCACTGGGCTCGTACTTTTGGTCCTTTTGGTCCTTTTTGGGACAGTATGGTGCCAAGATTTACCCCAAAAAGGAGTGATTTGTTCTAGACTAGATTTTGTTTATTTTTTCCTGGTCCTTTTGGACATTTTGGGGACAGGCTTTTGACCCATCTTAGCCCAAAAAGTAGAATTTTGATTCAAGCTTGACTCTGGGGGCTCTGGCCTCGTCCGTTTGGCCCTTGTGGGACCAGGTTGGTTTCAAGACTTGGCCAGGAAAGGAAGGCTGTGATCCAGAAACGACTCTTGGGGGTTTTGGCTGGTCCTTTTGGATCTTTTTGGACAAGGCAGTTGCCTAAGTCTTAGCCCAGAAAGGCAAACTTTGATACGGGAAAGAGAATTTTTATCCAGGCTAGACTCTGGCGGTTCTGTGCAGGTCCGTTTGGCTCTTTTAGGGCCATGTTAGTGAAAAGACTTTTGAAGGAGGGTTTTTATTCAGGGTAGACTCTGGGGGACTTTGCCTCGTCCTTTTGGCCCTTTTGGGGCAAGTTTTTTCACCAATAATATTCAAGTAAAGGAGAAATTTGATTCAGGCTAGACTCTGGAGTTATTTCTCTGGTCCTTGGCCTTTTGGGTCCAGGTTGGTGGCAAGATTTAGAACAGGAAAGAGGGACTTTATTCAGAATGAACTCTCGGGGGACTGGCCTGTCGGGTGCAAAGACCTAGCCCATAAAGGACTGGTGATTCAGGCTATACTCTGGGTGCTCTGTTCTGGTCTTTTTAGACCTTTTGGGACAAGACAGGTGCTAAGACTTAGCCCTGAAAGGAAGGCTTTGATTCAAGACTAAGGGGGCAGTGGCCTGATCCTTTTAGCCCTTTTGGGGACTGGCTTCTTCCTGGTCTTTGCCAAGAAAGGAGGGTTTTGATTCAGGGTAGACTATGGAGTGATTTTCCTGGTCCCTTTTGGACTATTTTGGACAAAGTTAGTGCCAAGACTTATCCCAGGAAAGGAGGATTTTGATTCAGGCAAAACTCTGGGGGCACTTGCCCGTTCCTTTTGGGCCTTTTTCGGGCAAGGTTTGTTCAAATACTTAGCCAGTAAAGGAGGGTTTGATTCACGCAAGACTCCGTGGGGTCTTGCCCTGGTCCGTTTTGTCCTTTTGGAGTGGTGCCAAGACTTACCCCAGAAGGAAGCCTTTGATTCAGGCTTGGCTCGGGAGTAATTTTCCTGGTCCCTTTGGGACTATTTTGCAAGGTTTTTTTTTTTTGATTCAAGCAAGACTCTGGGAGCTCTGGTCATTTGGGCCTTTTGGGGCCAGGCTGGTGCCAAGTTTTAACCCAGAAAGGAGAGCTTTGACACAGGCTAGACTCTGGGGCCTTTGGCCTGATCCGTTTGGCCTTTTTGGGCCAGGTTTGTGACCAATCTTAGCCCTGAAAGGTGAGTTTTTGTTTAGGCTAAACTCTTGAGAATCTGGCCTAGTCCTTTTGGCCCTTTTTGAGCTAGCTTTGTGCCCTAGCATAGCCCAGAATGGAGGGCTTTGTTTCAGACTACACTCTGGGGGCACTTTTTGTTCCTTTTGGACCTTTTAGGCCCAGGTTAGTACAAAAAATTACCCCAGGAAGGAGGGTTTTGATTTAGGCTAGACTCTGGGGCTTTGGCCTTGTCCCTTTGGGGACGTTTGAGGATTAGTTGGTGCAAAAACTTAGCCCCGAAAGTAGGCTTTGATTCAGGACTAGACTCTGGGGGCTCTGACCTGGTCTTTTTGGCCCTTTTGGGTCCAGGTTGGTTGCAAGTCTTAGACCAGGAAAGAGGGACTTTGATTCAGAATAGACTTTGGGTGCACTAGCCTTATCCTTGTTGCCCCTTTGGAGACTGGCTCGTCAAAGCCTTCCTTTTTTGGCCAAGAAAGGAAGGTTTTGATTCAAGCTCAACTCTGGGGGCTCTTTTTGGGCCAAGCTGGTTCCACACTGAGCCCAGAAATAAGCGCTCTGATAAAAGGTAGACTCTGTGGCCATTTCCCTAGTCCTTTGGCCCTTTTGGAGACAGGTTTTTGTGGCCAAGATTTTGCCCCAAAACGGAGGACTAGGTTAGTGCAAAAACTCACCCTAGGAAGGAGGGGTTTGATTCAGTTGGACTCTGTGGGCTCATGCTTGGTCTGTTTGGCTCTTTTATGGCCACGTTGGGTCCAAGACTTAGCCAGTAAAGGAGGACTTTAATTCAGGCTAAGCCGCTGGGGCCATTTCCATCTTCTTTTTGGCCATTTTGCAGACATGCTGATGCCAAAACTTACCACAAGAAGGAGGGTTTTGATTCAGGCTAGATTCTGGACACTTTTCTTTGGTCATTTTGGCCCTGTGGGTTCCAAGCTTGAGCCCAGTCTTTGACCAGGAAGGAGTGCTTTGATTTAGGCAAGACTCAGGGGGCTCTGGCCTGGTCCATTTTGCCTTTTGGGGCCAGGTTGGTGCCAAGTCTTACCCCAGGAAGGAGGACACTGATTCAGAATCCACTCAGGGGCTCTGGATTGGTCTGTTTTTCCCTTTTGGGGCCAGGTTGTTTCAAAAACTTAGCCCAGGAATGAGGGCTTTGGATCAGCATAGACTCTGGGGGCATTTTCCTGGTCTGTTTGGCCTTTTTCGGGCCAGGTTGGTTCAAAGACTTAGCCAAGAAAGGAAGGTTTTGATTCCAAGCTCAACTCTGGGGGCTCTGGCCTGGTCCTTTTAACCCTTTTTGGGCCAAGCTGGTTCCAGACTGAACCCAAAAAGGAGGCCTCTGATAAATGGTAGACTCTTTGGCCATTTCCCTAGTCCTTTGGCCCTTTTGGATACAGGTTTGTGCCAAGATTTTGCCCAGTACAGAGGACTTTGATTAAGGGTTGACTCTCTCTGGGGGCACTTGCACTTGTCCTTTTGGACCTGTTAGGGCCAGGTTAGTGCAAAAACTCACCCTAGGAAGGAGGGGTTGGATTCTGGATGGACATGCCTGGTCTGTTTGGCCCTTTTATGGCCACGTTGGATCCAAGACTTAGCCAGGAAAGGAGGACTTTATTTCAGGCTAGACGCTGGGACCATTTCCATGTTCCTTTTGGCCATTTTGCAGATAGGCTGATGCCAAGACTTACCCTAGAAAGCAGGGTTTTGTTTCAGGCTAGACTCTGGGGGCTTTTGAACTGGTCCTTTTGGCCCCTTTGGGGACCGGCTGGTGCCAACACTAACCTCAGAAAGGAGCGTTTTGATTCAGGCTAGACTCTCTGGGAATTTGGCTGGTCCTTTTGGCCCTTTTGAGGACAGGTTAGTTCAAAAACTAACCCCAGGAAGGAGTGCTTTGATTTAGGCAAGACTCAGGCCTGTTCCATTTTGGCCTTTTGGGGCCAGGTGTGTGCCAAATCTCACCCCAGGAAGGAGGGCATTGATTCAGAATCCACTCAGGGGCTCTGGCTTGGTCCTTTTTTCCCTTTTGGGCCAGGTTGGTTCAAAAACTTAACCCAGAAATCAGGGCATTGGGTCAGGCTATGCTCTGGGGGCTCTGGCAAGGTAATTTTTACATTTTTGGGGCCAGGCTGGCACCCAATCTTGGCCAAGAAAGGAGGGTTTTGATACAAGCTAGACTCTGGGGGTTTTGGCCTGGTCTGTTTGGCCTTTTTCGGGCCAGGTTGGTGCAAAGACTTAGCCAAGAAAGGAAGGTTTTGATTCAAGCTCAACTCTGGGGCTCTGGACTGGTCCTTTTAAACCTTTTGGCCCCTTTTGGGGACAGGCTGGTGCCAAGACTTACCTCAGAAAGGAGGGCTTTGATTCAGGCTAGACTCAGGGGGCTCTGGCATGGTCCGTTTTGCCCTTTTGGGACCAGGTTTGGTTTCAAGACTTGGCCAGGAAAGGAAGGCTGTGATCCAGAAACGACTCTTGGGGTTTTGGCTGGTCCTTTTGGCCCTTTTTGGGACAGTATGGTGCCAAGATTTACCCCAAAAAGGAGTGATTTGTTCTAGACTAGATTCTGGAGGTTTTTTCCTGGTCCTTTTGGACATTTTTGGGCCAGGCTTTTGACCCATCTTAGCCCAAAAAGTACCAATTTTGATTCAAGCTGGACTCTGGGGTTACTGGCCTGGTCCTTTTGGCCTTTGTGTGGCCAGGTTGGTGCCAAGACTTACCCCAGAAAGGAGGGCTTTTGGGTCAGACTAGACTCTGTGCTCTCTGGCCAGGACATTTTTGCCCGTTTGGGGCCAGGTTTGAGCCCAGTCTTTTTCCCAGAAAGGAGGGTTTTGATTATAAGCGAGACTCTACGGGCTTTGGCCTGGCAGTTCTGGCCTTTTGGGGCCAGGTTTAGTTCAAAACCTTAGCCCAGAAAAGAGGGCTTTGATTCAGGCTAGTTTCTGGAGCTATTTCCCTGATTCTTTTTGGACTTTTGGGGCCTGGCGGGTGCAAAGACTTTGCCCAGAAAGGACTGCTTTGATTCAGGCTATACTCTGGGGTTTTTTTTCTGGTCTTTTTGGATCTTTTTGGACAAGGCAGTTGCCTAAGTCTTAGCCCAGAAAGGCAAACTTTGATATGGGAAAGATAATTTTTATCCAGGCTAGGCTCTGGCGGTTCTGGCTGGTTATTTTTACCCTCTTGGGCCAAGTTGGTGATCGGCTGCAGACTTCCATCTCTGCAGGACCTGTACGTCTCCAGGGCTCTGGACGATCAGGTCGGATCACAGCTGACCCTTCTCATCCTGGACATGGTCTATTTGAACCACTCCCCTCAGGCAGGAGGCTACGGTCCATCCGGACCAGAACCTCCCGCCACAAGAATAGTTTCTTTCCCTCTGCCGTTGGACTCATGAACACTTCAAAACACCTGTCACTTTAACTGCAATATTCAACTACTCACTGCACTGTCACTTTCTGCACTACAACTCTAAACATAACTGTAAACTTGTGTACATAGAAATTCCTATTTTTACTTTTATTGTATAGTAATTTTAAATTGTTTCTTAATGCATGCCCTTTTTTGATTGAATATATGTTGTTTTATTATTGCTCAGTGTTTTATGTTGCACCTTAATGCCGAGACAAGTTCCTACGTTTTGAATTTTGTTCATTGACAATGGCAATAAACTCTTCTGATTCTGATTCTGATTCTGAAGTTAGTGCAAAGACTTTCCCCAGGAAGGAGGGCTTTTATTTTAGTCTAGACACTGGAGCCATTTTCCTGGTCCGTTTTGCCCTTTTGGGTCCAGGCTGGGTCTAAAACTTAATGCAAAAAGGAAGGCTTTTAAATCTGGTTACGATTAGGGGGCTTTTTCTTGGTCCTTTTGGCCCTTTTGGGTTTGGGTTGGTGACTTACCCCAGGAAGGAGGGATTTTATTCTGGGGGTTGTTGAAAAGACTTATCCAAAAACTTTTGATTGGACTAGAAGACTCTGGCCTGGTCTGTTTGGTCTTTTTCGGGCCAGTTTGGTTCAAAGACTTTGCCAGGAAAGGAGGGATTTGATTCAGGGTAGACTCTGTGGGCATTTGGCTGGTCCTTTTTGCCCTTTTGGGTTTAGGTTGGTGCTAAGACTTACCCCAGGAAGGAGGGCTTTTATTCAGAAACAAGGTTTTTGATTCGGACTAGACTCTAGGGGCTCTGGCCTTGTCATTTTGGCCCTATTTGAGCCCGGCTGGTGCGAAGACTTAGCCAGGAAAGGAGGGATTTGATTCAGGCAAGACTCTAGGGGCTATTGGTGACAGGCTGTTGAAAAGACTTATGCCAAAAACAAGTTTTTGATTCGGACTAGACTCTGGGCGCTCTGGCCTGGTCTGTTTGGCCTTTTTCGGGGCAGGTTGGTTCAAAGACTTAGCCAGGAAAAGAGGGCTTGTTTCAACTTTGACTCTGGGTGCTTTTTTTGGTCCTTTGGCCTTTTACGGCCACGTTAGTGCCAAGACTTAGCCAAGAAAGGAGGGTTTTGATTCAGGGTAGACTCTGGGGGACTTTGCCTCGTCCTTTTGGCCCTTTTGGGGCCAGTGCTGTCACCAATAATATTCAAGTAAAGGAGAAATTTGATTCAGGCTAGACTTATGGGGCTCTGGGCTGGTTCTTTTTGCCCTCTTGGGTCCAAGTTAGTGAAAAGACTTTCCCCAGGAAGGAGGGCTTTTATTCAGGCTAGACTCAGCGGGCTCTGGCCTGGTCCTTTTGCCCTTTTTGGGGCCAGGTTAGTGTGCTATGACTTACCTGAGGAAGAAAGGCTTTTATTAAGGCTAGATTCTGGTGGCTCTGGCCTGGTCCTTTTTTCCCTTTTGGGGCCAGGCTAGTACCAAGTTTTTCACCCAGAAATGAGAGCTTTGACGCAGGTTAAACTCTGGGGGCTTTTCCTTTAGGCCCTTTTAGGGCCAGTGTTGTGACCAATCTTAGCCATGTAAAAGTAGAATTTTTATTCAGGCTAGACTCTGGGGGGTTCAGTGCTGGTTCTTTTTGCCCTTTTAGGGCCTTTTTAGCGCCAAGACTAACCCCAAGGAAGGAGAGCTTTGATTCAGGCTAGACTCTGGAGTGATTTTCTTGGTCCTTTTGGGACTTTTTAGGCCCGTCTGTTGCCAAGACTTAGCCAAGAAAGGAGAGCTTTGACAAACGCTAGACTTTGGGGGCTCTGGCGTGGTCCGTTTTGTTGGGTCCAAGACGTAGCAAGGAAAGGAAGGTTTCGATTCAGGCCAGACTCTTTGGGCATTTGGCTGGTCCGTTTGGCCCTTTCGGTGCCATGTTCATTTCAAGACTTGGCCAGAAAAGGAGGGCTTTCATTCAGGCTAGACTCTGGAGGTCCTTTTGCCCTTTGGGGTCCAGCTTGGTGGCAAGACTTAGCAGGCTAGACTCTGGGGTCTTTGGCCTAGTCCGTTTGGACTTTTTGGGGCCAGGATGGTTCGAAAATTTAGCCAAGAAAGGAGGGTTTTGATTCAGGGTACACTCTGGGGGACTTTGCCTCGCCCTTTTGGCCCCAGTGTTGTCACCAATCTTGTTCAAGTAAAGGAGAAATTTGATTCAGGCTAGACTCATGGGATTCTGGGCTGGTTATTTTTTACCCGTCTTGGGGCCAAGTTAGTGCAAAAAGACTATCCCCAGGAAGGAGGGCTTTTACTTTAGTCTGGACACTGGAGCCTTTTCCTGGTCCGTTTTGCCCTTTTGGGTCCAGGCTGGGTCTAAAACTTAATGCAAAAAGGAAGGCTTTTAAATCTGGTTACGACTCAGGGGGCTTTTTCTTGGTCCTTTTGGCCCTTTTGGGTTTGGGTTGGTGATTTACCCCAGGAAGGAGGGATTTTATTCAGGCAAGACTCAGGGGCTTTGGTGACAGGCTGTTGAAAAGACTTATGCCAAAAACAAGGTTTTTGATTCGGACTAGACTCTGGGCGCTCTGGCCTGGTCTGTTTGGCCTTTTTCGGGCCAGGTTGGTTCAAAGACTTTGCCAGGAAAGGAGGGGTTTGATTAAGGCTAGACACTGGATTCATTTCCCTGGTCCGTTTGACCCTTTTGGGTCTAGACTGGATCTAAAAAGGTGGGCTTTTAATTCTGGTTGGACTCAGGGGTCTTTTTCTTTGTCCTTTTGGCACTTTTGGGTTTAGGTTGGTGCTAAGACTTACCCAAGGAAGGAGGGCTTATATTCAGGAAGGAGTTTAGGGGCTCTGGCCTTGTCATTTTGGCCTTATTTGAGCACAGCTGGTGCCAAGTCTTATCCCAGAAAGAAGGGGATTAATTCAGGCTGTATTCTTGTGCCATTTCCCAGGTCCAATTGGCCCTTATGCCAGAAACAAGGGTTTTGATTCAGACTAGACTCTGGCCTGGTCTGTTAGGTCTTTTTGCGGGCCAGGTTGGTTCAAAAACTTAGCCAGGAAAGGAGGGCTTTGATTCAGGGTAGACTCTGTGGGCATTTGGCTGGTCCTTTTTGCCCTTTTGGGGACAGGTTAGTGAAAAAACTTAACCCAGAAAGGATGACTTTGATTCAGGCTAGACTCTGGGCGCTCTTGCCAAGTCAGTTCTGCCCTTTGGAGGCCAGTTGAGTCCAAGACTTAGCCAGGAAAGGAGGGCTTAGATTCAGGCTAGACTCAGGAGTGATTTTCCTGGTCATTTTCGGACTTTTTGGGCCAGGCTTGTGCCAAGACTAACCCTTTTCTGGCCAAGTCTTGAAATGAACGTCGCACCGAAAGGGCCAAATTGACCAGACAAATGCCCAAAGAGTCTGGACTGAATCGAAACCCTCCCTTCCCGTCTTGGCAACAGACTGGCTCAAATAGGGCCAAAATGAAAAAGGCCAGAGCCCCTAGAGTCTTGCCTGAATAGAAGCCCTCCTTCCTGTGGTAAGTCTTAGCACCAACCAAAAACCCAAAAGGGCAAAAAGGACAACCCAAATGCCCGCAGAGTCTACCCTGAATCAAAGCCCTCCTTTCCTGGCAAAGTCTTTGAACCAACCTGGCCCAAAAAAGGCCAAACAGACCAGGCCAGAACGCCCAGAGACTAGTCAGAATCAAAACCCTTGTTTCTGGCATAAGTCTTTTCACCAGCCTGTCCCCAAAAGTGCCAAAAGGACCAGGGAATCTAGCCTGAATTAATCCCCTTCTTTCTGGGGTTAGTCTTAGCACCAACCTAGTAATAAGGTGACTAATAAGACTGGTGACAACACTGGCCCCGAAAAGGGCCAAAAGGACGAGGCAAAGTTCCCCAGAGTCTACCCTGAATCAAAAACCGTCCTTTCTTGGCTAGGTCTTGGCACTAACCTTCCCCTAAAAGGGCCAAACGGACCAGCACAGAACCCCCAGAGTCTAGCCTTAATAAAAATTCTACATTACATAGCTAAGATTGGTCACAACGCTGGCCCTAAAAGGGTCCAAAGGATAAGGCAAAAGTCCCCAGAGTTAAACCTGCGTCAAAATTCTCCTTTCTGGGTTAAGACTTGGTACAAGCCTGGCCCCAAAAGGGCAAAAAGGACGAGAACAGATCCCCCTGAATCGAAAAAACCTCCTTTCTTGGCTAAGTCTTAGCACCAGCCTTGCCCAAAAAGTTCAAAAAGGACCTGGAAAATCACTTCTGAGTCTAGACTGAATCAAAGCCCTCCTTTCCTGGCTAAGTCTTGGACTCAACCTGGCCTCCGAAGGGCCAAACGGACCTGGCAAGAGCACACAGAGTCTACCCTGAATCAAAGCCCTCCTTTACTGGCGAAGTATTTTAACCAACATGGCACGAAAAAGGCCAAAAAAGACCAGGCCAGAGCGCCCAGTCTAGTCCGATTCAAAAACCTTGTTTTTGGCATAAGTCTTTTGACAAGCCTTTCTCCAAAAGGGCCAAAAGGACCAGGGAAATGGCTCCAGAATCTAGCCTGAATTAATCCTCTTCCTTTTTGGATAAGACTTGTTGCCACTCGGTCTCAAATAGGGCCAAAATGAATAGGCCAGAGCCCCTATAGTCTGCCTGAATAAAAGCTCTCCTTTTCTGGCTAACACCGGGCACCAACATGAGCCCAAAAGGGCCAAAAGGACCAGGCCAGAGCCCAGAGAGTCTAGCTTAAAACAAAGCTGGACCCCAAAAGGCCAAAGGACCAACAAAAAGCCCCCAGAGTCTAAGATGAAACACAGCCCTCCTTTGGGGGGGGAGTCTTGGCACCAGCAGGTCCAAAAAAAGGACCAAAAGGACCATGGAAGTTGCTCCAGAGACTGGCCTTATTTATAAAGCCCGCATTTCCTTGCTAAATTTTGAAACCAACCTGGCCCCAAAAGAGCCAAACTGACCAGGCCATAGCCCCCAGAATCTAGCCTGAATAAAAGCCTTCCTTCCTCATGTAAGTCACACTAACCTGGCCCCAAAAAGGCCAAAAGGACCTGGCCAGAGCCCCCTGAGTCTAACCAGAATTAGAAGCCCTCCTTTTTGGATTAAGTTTTAGACCCAGCCTGGACCCCAAAAGGGCAAAACGGACCAGGAAAATGGCTCCAGTGTCTAGCCTGAATCAAAGCCCTCCTTTCCTGGCTAACTCTTGGACCCAACCGGATCCAAAAGGGCCAAACGGACCAGGCCACTGTGTTTTCTCAAAGTGTTGTTCGAGGTGGTTGAGTAGCAGAAGAAAACTCGCTGATACTGGCTTCTGTCTTTCAAAAGATGTTTTATTCACAGAAACAGCATCAATACAGACAAGCCGACATTGCCTGGGAGCTTTCGGTGCCAGAAATGGAGTTCTCCCCGAGTCTCAGTTTTGCATGAGTCTTAATAGCTGAAGCCAAACTTGTTTAAACAAAAGGCCGATCCTTCTTTGGCCTGCCCTTTGACCTCTCCTACCGCTGACCAGACTTTTAGGCCCCAGCCACCCAGTACTAATAAAGGCAAGGCAAGGCAAGGCAAGTTTATTTGTAGAGCACAATTCGTACACAAGGCAATTCAAAGTGCTTCACACAACAGGAAAAAATGCATTAAAATCACAAAGACATGGCAGAAATCACAATCTTAGTTCAAGACATAAAAGAGAAGAGTGCAAAGAAAAGCATTTCAGTCATATGCACAGTCAAACAAAACAGTTTTTAGTTTAGATTTGAACATTGCCAGAGTAGCGGCCTGTCTCACATCCTCTGGAAGACTGTTCCAGATTTTAGCTGCATAAAACTGAAACGCACATTCCCCATGTTTAGTCCTGACTCTGGGCACCAGCAGGAGGCCCGTCCCTGAGGTCCTCAGAGTCCGAGATGGTTCATATGGCACTAACATGTCCGAGATGTACTTTGGTGCTAGGCCATGGAGAGACTTGTATACAAGCAGAGCTGCTTTGAAGTCTATTCTCTGAGCCACAGGGAGCCAGTGCAGAGACCTGAGCACAGGACTAATGTGATCGTACTTCCTGGTTCTAGTCAGGACCCGAGCAGCGGCGTTCTGGATGTACTGCAGCTGTTTTACAGCTCGTTTGGAGAGGCCAGTGAGCAGGCCGTTACAGTAGTCTAATCTACTAGAGACAAACGCATGGATAAGTCTCTCCAGGTCTGGTTTAGACACTATACTTTTGATTTTGGCAATGTTTTTTAGATGGTAAAAAGCTGCTGATGTGATTGATCTGACGTGGCTGTTAAAATTCAAATCTGAGTCCATTATTACCCCCAGATTTCTAACTTGATGTGTAGGTTTTTAGAGCGAGACTCTGGAGGTGACAGTTAACAATTTCTCTTTGTTCTGTGGGCCAAAGACGATGATTTCAGTCTTGTCTGAGTTCAGCTGGAGAAAGTTGTTTTGCATCCACACACTGATCTGTTGGATGCAGTGACAGAGTGAATCCACTGGTCCATATTCACCTGCCGTCAGTGAAACATAGATCTGAGTGTCGTCTGCGTAATTGTGATAGGACACATTCTCGCTGCGTATCAACTGACCTAACGGCAGCATGTAGAGGTTGAACAGAAGGGGTCCCAGGATTGACCCTTGGGGCACCCCAGAGGTCAGGGGCATCTGGTCTGAGACACAGTTACCAATAAACAGCAAAACAGGATACCATCTGTTTCCTTGACCCCTTTCCTTCTTTAAGTGACAAACAGAAAAAAGTCTGTTCCGAACAGATACCTCAGTTTCCCCCCTTATTTGAGAACTTAACTCAAATCGTTATTTATTATGACCAGCGAGTACGAGAGCGAAAAACCAACTAAACATTCAAACCATCTTTCTGCTTTGTCTGTTTTCACTCTTTTCAGTAGGCAAAAATTCTCTCGCGGCCCCAATCGCAACGATTAGGCGACCACCCTTGGGCTCTCCTTGGTCACCACCCCTGATGACCTCAATAGCCTCCACTCTACTTCATTCAAGAGTAACCTTAAATTTAGATACAACTTTATTTTCAAATATTAGATTGTTATCCAATTGAATTAATCACCAATTCTTTACTGTATGAGGATATTCATGTCACCGCACAAACTAAACCCTCAAAACATAATTATCACATCATTCATTTCATTTCACTCCTTGGAACGTCTAAACCTTCTCTCATCACTGTTTACACTCTCTCGGCGATGATATGTTGTCTTCAATGATGTTGAGATGTTGTGATGTTTGGTTCAAGCGTTCTCCTCCGCTTTTCTCCATGTCCATTTATTGTCCCTGTTCATTGTCCCTTTAACAGCACTTCGGCGGCGTCCTGGGAACAAAAATAACCTGACCAGTATCTTGCAAATTTCTATGTAAAAACATCTTCTAAAATGTGGATTTTCTCTTTTACATGTGATACATAATATGTAATGTAATGTAAGATATATATAATACCCCCCTTAGACCATAACATTCTCCTTATATGAGTAATAAGCTAAACAAAATATATGTATGAGTATATGTATGCACTCATTTTAAGAAAAAACATCAATATTACTGAGTGAGGCCTCTTGGTGAGTTAAGGTAAATAACTATCAACTAATTCTAAAACCTACCCCTATTGTTTCCTCCTGCAAGTCATCCCTATATAATAACGGTACCTGTGTCCTGTCCCCCGGCATCACAACTCCCACCCAACGGAGTATTAATGCTTTAGCGAAAGTCAGCAACAATGTACAAAAACAAAACATCACACACAGTGATAGTATTGCAGCTGCCACTATCTGCACCACTACTGCTCCAATAGGTCCTAATTTGTCCTGCAACCAAGAATTAGCTGACCATCCTGCATGTTCTGAAGCTCCAAACGCATCTCTTATAACCTCCAAAGCCTCCATCACACTTGTCATATTGTCTGAGCTATCCGGAATTAACGTATAGCAGGCTTCACCAGTCAAATTTAAAGCCATACAAAGTCCACCTTGCTTTGCCAAAATATAATCAAGAGCCATATCATGCTTTAGTAAAGTCAACCGATGACTCCTCTGAGTGTTTGACAAAACATTGAATCCCCTTATAGTTTCATTAGCAAACCCTTGAAGCGTATATGTAATGTTATCTATGTGATCGGCTAAAAATGTCACCCCGTACCATGGAAACAATCCTAATCCCCATTTTTCACCCAAATTTATTCTCCAGTGATAGGAGTCTAAGTTATGAAACTTAGCCATCTCCCTCTTTATTCTGTCATGAGAAACTTTGGACTGTGGCGTCCCATTAGGCGCCAGACCTTTCTGAATTACCAAAACTTCATATGGAAGCTTCAAAGTTGCTAAATAACAACATCCTGTCCATCTGTAAGGCAAAAATAAATATGCCTTATTTTCACAAACCCACCAAACGTCCTTAAAGGTACCTATGGTCACATTTCCAGGTGTAGTTTGGTTCTGCACAAACAATCGCCTCTGTTCTCCATTTTCCAATCTAAACGTTACTGGATGTTTATCTTTGAGTTTCCCCATTGCGGACTTTTCTGAACTCCATCCCATACACATCACACTCTGACATCCCCATAAACACTCCATGTCCTCCTTGAGTGCTATTTGAACAAAGACAATTACCACCTTTTTACTGCTCTTACTTCTACTGCCTCTGAATATGTTACTCTCCTATCTACATCACGCAAATTCATATATGGGCGCTTACTTAACCAGTCACACTCCTGTATAGGTAGAAATAACTTCCTCCAATATATCCACTCGTTTGTATTCGCATGTTGATTAAAATGTAACCATGACAACGCCATTGATTGACACTTGACACTTAAAGGCTCTGGTGTAGTCTCCATAATTGAAGGCCACGTACTTGGTGATGGGATCTTCACCACACATGGACATCCATCTGGGCTCGCTGATCTAACAGCATGCGTTAACTGTTGATACCACAAATTTCTACTAGCCCATTTATCAGGGATTTGTACTGCCGAGGAATCGAACCCAAATGCCTTCCACTTAGCCTCTCTCTTACTTAATGTCCTATAGAATTGCATCGTCTCCTCTAATGTCTCCTCAAAGTCTCTCAAAGTATCGTCCTTGTCTGTCGTAACTTTCTCATCAGTTGTCAGTGTCTTTGTCTGTATCTGAGTCTCCTCACTCTGATTAGGACTTTCTTTCACTAAATCTGGCTTCATAGTTACTTTACTAGTCACTCCAGACTGTTCTGCAGTGCTCGCTTTTGTACTAAGAGTGCCTAAAGTAAACCTTTCCACCCCCACTGTTGTATTTGGTCTGCTTTCCAAAATCAATCTACTCGTAGGAGTGATTGGCATCGTACTTTTTCCAGTGGCTGGTGTACTGGCCAATGGTCTTGCTGTTATAGTAGACAACTTCCTATTTGGTGTAATCCTAGTTACTGTTGACTCTAACGTAGTAGTCTCCTTCTCTCCTGTCTCCATCTTAACTGTCGTAACCTTCGTCCGTCTCTCCTTCACAGGCATTGGCTCTGGCAATGAGCCGCTCACCCTCAGAGTCACTTTGCGCACTTTGTACCCCTCTATCCAAACATTTCTGCCTGGCACAAATCTATAATTAGGGTCATAGTATCTACACGTATAGTCCCCTTGATCTTCACACGTAACATTTCTAATTACTAATGCACAATTTCCTCTAATCCAGAAATGTCTCACTTCATTATAGAGAATATACCTTCTTTGATCCTTCGGTATTCCCCTTACTTCAATATCTGTTAATTTGATAATTTCCCCTCGATTGTTTCTCCACTCAGTATTTTTCCTTATCATTCCAGTTTGAACATTTACAATCAAGATAAACTGAGCTTCCTATTTGGTCCCTGACCACAGTTACAGATTCAACTTCTTCATTTGAAGCTTCTTGAGACACCTTTGTAGTTTTGCTTGGTGCACTAGGGTCACATGTATTTTCCAACGGTAGAGAGATTTGTTTCTGTTCCAATGCAACAGCTACTTTCTTCTTCACAGTCACCTCAGTTTTAGTGACCATATCTCTCTGGTTTTCTTCTTTTCCGGACTGGGCTTGGGCTTCTTTTTCTGACTGTGTTTTCAGGTTCTCTTGGTGGACGGCAACCTCTCTCTGAGGTCTCTGCTGGTTCACAGTCTCTAGAGACTGACTCTGTTGTCTCTGGGAGATATTGTAAATCAACATCTCTGACAGAACCTCTGTTCTTGTCCATTGTCTGAAGAGTCATCTCCGGCATCAGCAGAAGCATGTACAAACTCATCATGAATGTCCTTGACAGGGTCAAACTCTCCTTCCGACTCCTTGTTGGGAGATATTTCTGCCACACTTTCCTCTGCAGGTTCATTTGAGTCTTCATTTTGACCCCTAGTGTTTTGTGTCCCTACTTTGGGCACTTTCACACAATGTGACAAATGGTACCACAAAGGAGATCCTTTAACCTGGACTGCCAGTTCCTGTACTACGCACCACTTCAAAAGGTCCTTCAGGTCCTTCACGGCGTTCGTTATACCACTTCCTCCTAAACACCTTCACGAACACATTATCACCAGGTTGCACTACCTCTTTCTGCTTCTCGAGCTTCTCCTGTCCTTCCTCCCGCTTCTGTCTGTCTGCAACATATGTAGATAATTTCTTATGAAGCGCCACCATGTATTTAACATACGCTTGCATCTCGTCCTCTAATAGCGCTAAACTAGGACCCTTCCCACTAGTACGCAAACGCGGAGTTGGCATATGTCTCCCCGTCAGCAACTCATGCGGTGTCATGCGCAAATCGCGAAGCTCACTCGAACGACAGGCCATCAACGCTAAAGGAAGCGCTTCAACCCAATTTAGACCAGTATGTTGGCAAATCTTAACTATGCGATTTTTCAAAACGCCGTTCATCCTCTCACATATTCCTTGTGCTTGAGGTCTGTATACTGATCCAAACCTCTGATTAATTCCCAATTTCTGCAAAATCAAGTCTAACAGTTTTATCCACAAAATTCTTTGCCATTGTCTTTTTCTGAAGAGATCCTGTCTGGCAGGCCCCACCTACTTATGACTTCTCTACACAAAAACTTGGCAACAGATTGTGCATCTTTACGCTTAGTTGGACACGCCTCAACCCAACGTGAAAACCTGTCGACAACAACCAGCATATATCTTTTACCACCCACTGGCTTAATCATATCAACATAATCCATAACGAGCTCACGCATGGGCCCCGTTGGTGTCGGAATGTATCCTGGAGGAACTAAAACTCCTCTTCCTGCATTGTTTTTTAAGCAAATCACACATCTGCCTATGACATGATCAATCTGTTCAAGTAAATATGGTGCCCAAAACCCATATTCCTTCATAATTCTTCTCTTAACCTCCCCCTTGCAAAATGCGCTGAGCCATGTGCTTCATGTATCATTAAACCCAACAGATCTGAAGGAGCCACAATCAACCCCTCATGATTCCTCCAGAGGCCAGTTGAATCTTTTGAAGCCCCTCGGTCTTGCCATAATTGTTTGTCAATGTCAGGAGCATTCTCCTGTATCAAAATCACATCTCTAAATGTCATTTTGTCTTCCAAATCCACCTCATGTGTGACTAGAGAGAACCTTTCCTCCTCTGTTTGCACCCGTTACAGCTTTTGCAGCTTCGTCGGCTGCTTTGTTACCTTGTGTGACTCTCGACACATCATTTTTTATGTGCAGCACACTTAGCTATCGCTATCTCTTTGGGCTTCATCATGGCTTGTAACAATTTAATAATTTGGGTGTGGTGTTGTATGGGTGAACCGTCAGTTTTCTTAAAGCCTCGGTTTTTCCACACAGAGCCAAACAAATGACAAACATTGTGTGCATAAGCACTGTCAGTGTATATCGTAACTCGCTTGCCCTCAGCAAGTGAACATGCTTCAGTTAACCCCACAAGCTCCGCTAGTTGAGCAGATGCTGGCTGTGGTACCATCTCTGCTTTCTCCACAACAAAATTAGACTCTTGGTTTCTTACTACTGCGTAACCCGCACTCAATGTATCGCCAATACGATAACAAGACCCATCTGTCCAAAACTCTAAATCTGGATCCCTCAAAGGGAAAGCTTTCAAATCCGATCGGAGTTTTGAAAAAACTTTCAACTTCCTTAACGCAGTCATGTGGTTCTCCATCATCTGTTGTTGGCAAAGTTTCCGCTGGATTAGCCGTGTTACATCTCGCTAAAGTAACATCTTCTTGTTCTAAAAGCCTATGATAGTCCCTAAGCCTGGACATAGTCAGTATGTCTTTCCCATAGTTCAGAAGATTTCTCAAACTGTGATGAGTAAGAATTGTCACTGGATACCCCATTGTGACCGCTGATGCCTTATCATACATCAAATAAACTCCCACCATTGCTCTATAGCACCAAGGTAACCCCAATTCTACATCAGAATAAGCCATCGAATAGTAAGAAATGGGCTGAGGTTTTAACCCCGTACCTGTAGGCTGACATAAAACCGCACATGCATATTTCCCTCCAGTGGCGGTGGATACATACAATAAAAAGTTCTTTGAATAGTCCGGCAGTGTCAAAGCCGGAGCCTCTTGCAGTCTCTGTTTAATTGTTTCAAAAGCTATCAATCCCTCCTGTGTCCAGATAAGATTGGCATGTAACTGAGTATTCCCAGTCTCTTTGATCATAGCTCTCAGAGGACCTGTCAGGCTCGCATAGTCTTCCACCCATGCTGATGAATAGCCTGCAATTCCCAAAAACGTCATCATTTCTCGAACTGTTCTTGGTTTTGGAACCTTGCGGATTGCCTCTAGATGACTGTCAGCGATACTTCTGTGTCCCTGGGTTATTGTCTGACCCAAGTAAACCACTTTCTCCTGGCAGTATTGCAACTTCTTCTGAGAGACCTTGTGCCCCTTTTCTACCAATATCTGTAACAACTTGATAGAGTCTTCATGGCATATTTCTTCAGTCGGTGAACAGATAATAATATCATCAACATATTGAATAACCGTACTTCTTAACTCTTGTTCAATTCCATCAAGATCTTCTTTTTAAAATTCGATTGAAAAAAATGTGGACTCAATTTTAGTCCCATTGGAAGTCTTTCATAACAATAATGTTGTCCTTTATAAGTGAATGCAAACAACCCTTGACTCTCTTCACTAAGTGGAATACTGAAGAAAGCTCCACACAAGTCCACTACAGTAAAATGGGTCGCTTCTGGTGGAATCTGAGTCAACAGTGTATGAGGGTCCGGTACAGCCGATGTGATGTCCGCAAGCACTTCATTTACTGCTCTCAAATCATGTCACCATGCGATAGGTTTCATCTGGCTTTAGTAATGGTAACAACGGTGTGTTAACTTTGTGGGTTCTGTGTCATCTTCAGTACTCCTGCTTTTAAAAGTCCTTGAATTTGTGATTCAATTGCTTTTATTGCCTCCTCCTTTAATGGATACTGATTTTTCCAGGGAGGTTTGACCCCCGGTCTAAGTTCAAATTTCACTGGTTGGGCTGATTTTACTAGTCCAATATCTGTGCTATGTTTTGCCCACAGATTTTCTGGAACCTGTTGCAACATTTCATTTCTCAGATGATCTTTTTCCATGTCGGCATTGAGCATTGACTCATGTGTCATCTGTACCGTCTGCGGTTCTCCATGGCCTTGTGATGTAACCATAATCTTTATGAATTGTTGATCTTCACTCCTCCAAATTTTATGATTCTCTCGCAATGGTGTGAACTTCGCTTTTTCAGCCTCAGCCATCATCACACCTATGTGCTTCTGTTCATAGTTTTAATTTACCATCAATGTCACATGTGGTACACTGTTCTCAATTTCAAACTCTTTATCCAGATATTCATCAGCATTTATCTTCAAAGCTGCCCTTGTGGTCCTAATACAATACAGCTTGAACCAAGCTGAACTTGTCCTGGCTGCAAATTCAACTATTCTTCTGACTTCGTCTTAGCAGCATCTTTAAAATATTTGGTACAATGGAGCGGGTACTCCGGGCATTTTGCATCAGACAAATTTGCAACAATAAATTTCTCCCACAACTTTGCTGAATCCAATAGATCTGCGCTGAGGTTTCCAATCCAATAGACCAAAGAAGCTTCTGTCTCTACTTCCATCATTTGTTGTCGATATTCATCTTCTGGTAGTCACCAGACAGCCGTCTGGTGTACAATGAATTGTGCACTTCATTCTACATAATGCATCTCTTCCTAAGAGTGGTATTGGTGTGCGTTCCGATACTAAAATAGGTATTTTTATCTCTTGATTTCTATAGCAGAGCTTAACTAGTTTGGTGAGAGGAATCAGCTGTTTAATTCCCTCGAACCCGATTGTCCGTACCAATTGGCCAGACATGGGGAGATGTATAGCATCTTTAGGCCTCAAGCATGTGAAAGCAGCTCCACAATCTGCCATCATTTCCAACGGTCGCTCGTTCACTTCCACTTCTATCGTTGGATCTTTTTCAGGGCCTGACACTACCAGCTGACACCTCCCTCTCGGATCTTCTGGGCATCTCTAAAAACCTGGCTCCGGGCCCATGTAAGGGTTTACCGGTCCTCTAGGCTGCTGAGCTTGTCCATTATATCCTCCTCCAAAACCTCTTTTGAAGCCTCCTCTGAAGCCTCCTCCTTCTTTATCACATTCACGAGCATAATGTCCAAACTGTCAGCAATTGTAACATTCTTCTGATGACTTCTGTTGACTCTGATTGAATTTTCCTCTACTTCCTTTATTGAAATTACCTCTATTGTAATTTCCTCGGCCTCTCATTCCCCAATTCTGCTGCTGATTAAAGACTGGTTGAGTGAAGGTGGTCTGTGGAACAAATGACATCATCAGTGGTGGTTGGATCTGAACCTGGTTTGGCTGTGTCTGAGGCAATGGTTGGTTTTGTTGAGGCTGATTCTGCATCACCACTGCTTGTGTCTTTTCTTTCTTCTTGGTGTCGATCAATTGTACTTGATTTAGCTTTCTAAGCATTTCTTGATCTGGTTCCCTTTGATCTTGTTCCTTTTTCCGATACAGCTCCACCTGATGAGCTATATGATCTGTGTAGACACTTTTTGTCATGCTTCCAAGGCCAAACCACTTCTGCCAATTTACTTTTCACTGGTATCGGCAAGCCTCTCTGAATTTTAGCTCGAAGAATAGATTGCTCCATTTGGTTCAACTCTGGATCGCTGCCAGTAACATTTCTCCAAACTTGATGAGCTCTTGTCACATATGCTCTTGGGTTTTCCTCCTGCCCAAGCGGTTGAAGAATTATATTGTCTGGATGAACATTTGTTCGAAACTTTTCACGCAGTGCTCTCCATATCGATCCTTTACAGGCAACAAACAACTCTGCATCATATACTGCTGTTTTCCCATAGCGGTTGAGTCCTGCTTTTGTTAAGACTTCCTGCATCCCTGTCATACCTAGGATGGTGGCTAGCAGTCTCTTCATATCTCCCATTGCAGCTTGTGTTCCCACTAGCATCTCCTCCAGTTTCGCAATCCAGGGGTGTGCCCCCATCTTGAGTATGGGCAACTTCTCCATGAAATCTGATATATCAACACTCTGCCATGGTTTGTATTCCAAGGTTTGTCCTCTTGCTACTATAGGGCACATCTTCGGGCCTTTTACCCTTGATACTGCCCCCTACAGTTCATACTGTAAAGGCTCTGAATACGAATGCTGTTGACTTCCAGATGCTTCTCCTTCTTTCTCCACACCTCTCCAGGATGCTGAATCAGAATGATCACTGTCTTTGCATGAATCAGAACCATCTTCTGAATCTTCATCACTGTCTTCTGTTTCAGTGTCATCAGTCTCCTTTCGTATTTTATAAGTCACTTTTATTGATTTCTTTCCTTTTTTCTCAGCTGCAGCCAACGCTTTCCTCACCGCTGGGTCATAACCACCCACTGCTCCTTCTTCTTCATCTTTGGTTGACATTCTTTTGAGTTTTTTTCCCAAAGATTTTCAAACTTGACTTCTTCTTCTTGCCTTTGGATTTTGGGGTACATCGTTACCGTTGTTGTAGCTTTACCAGTCTCTATAACTTTCTCATTGTCATCTTCAATTTGATATCTTCCATCTTGTGTCATCACTGGGAGCTGAGGATATTCCTTTCAATATCCTTTACTTTCTCATAAGGTGGAGGTTTCTTTTGCACCGCCTGCGTATGTGAGAATGGTCTATTAATCTCTGCCATCCACTTCTCCACTTCCGGCATGTTCTTCTCAATCTCAATCTTCATTTTCTCTCTTTTTTCTTTGTTAGTCTTCAACCATTTCACACCTTCATTTTCGAACAACTGCATCACACCCAGTTCAACTCTCCTCTTCTCTTTACGCCTCCGTCCACTTCTTCCTCTCTTCTGCTTCACTTTGTAGGAAGCAATCAACACTTGTAGTATTTTAATTACATCCAAATTCAGAGTGCCCTCCACTGGCCAAGGCTGCTCAATGTCCGGCCAACGTCGATTAAATTTTTTGGACATTTTGGGGATATTTTTAACAAGAGGGTTGTTTTTCTGCACCACATCCACTGGAGTAATCAATCTCGGTGTCGCCATTCTACTATTTTTATCTTATTTATTTATCTTAATCCTTTTTTTGTTGGAACTTTGCTCTAAATCAACCGTTCAATAAAACCCCCACAGAGGACTGTTTGCCAACTTCAGAGGATGTGAAGAAATGGTGGTCAATGCCAACAAGTTATCAATTTATCCCATTCAAAATACAAATAACCAAAAAGTTCTCAGGACACGCAGTAGACCACTCAAAATTGTTCTCAATTGTTTGGGTTCCACAATATAATATTTTCACAATCAGTCATTGCCAAGTTCTTGCATAACCAAAGCCTATCATTATAATGTGTTCATGTACAGTGTCTTAATGAAAGAATTTGTGGATAAATACACTGGCCTGATCAAGTCCTTTTCCTCCACTCGACTGGAAACGATGCTCTGCACTGTGTTGTCAAGCTGCTCCGTCTCCTGCTTCTCCCCTGCTTCACACCCGGCCTCTCATGCCACCAGAAAGGAAAAGAAAAACAGGAGTTGTAGTGACAACCATGCGTTCACATCGTTCATATTTATCATTTGCCAACATCAGGTCATTTTAAACCCTTATCATGTAATAATTTGCATAATTAATTATCATTCATTTAATTATCCAGTAACCTATCTATTTTAAATACCCTTATAAATCATTTACTTATCTATTTATTCATTCATTCATCTATTTATCTCCATATATCTCTATTTGCTTATCTTCTAGTTATTTATTGTCTTATTACTCTCAATTGTTTCCCGAGAACTCCCCCCTTTTTTATTTAATCTATAATAAAACTGACAACAGGCCTGTAACAACACTGGCGGAGATTACCTCCTCCTCCTTGTCAACACACTTCACGTCCCAACTTTTCCCATGCACTTTCTCTTGCCTTCTCTTTCTCACACACGTAGGAGGAGCCAATAGCTCCGCCCCCAACACTGCCGAACTTCCTCAGTCTTACTCCTGACTCTCGTACAGAGCACAACTCCCAAAAACTCCAAAAACAAACCCCAAAACCAAAACTCCTTGGGCTCCAGAGGGCCAGCCTCAGAAACCCCCACTCACTGGATCCAAACACACACACAAAAAAAACAACCAACAATGCTACTAACTAGTACTCGAAGTAACTCAAAAAAAATAAAAAAAACATTGCAAATTCCCTTCACAATGGATCCATCAATGCATGCTTTAACTTCAACGTTTCAACTTTTACTGTGACGTTACAACTAAACACAATGACCCCTTCCAAAGGTCATTCCCCGTGGCAACTTCTTTTTCTTCTCAGTCGGGCAAACACTAACTACAACTATATCTTTGCATGCCCTTTTTTGATTGAATATATGTTGTTTTTTATTATTACTCAGTGTTTTATGTTGCACTTAAGGCCGAGACAAGTTCCTATGTTTTTGAATTTTGTTCATTGACAATGGCAATAAACTCTTCTGATCTTTGAAAAGTCTTTTCTCTTAACTAAACTCTAAACTGGAGTCCCATTATAGCCCCCCTTGCCGGGTTGCCATGACTATCAAGTCAATGCGCACACACACGCGCACTGAGAGGGAGAGCTCCACATCTTGGCGGGTAGCACACCTTCACTTGGATACAACAGGTCTAACGCCGGTGAAACATCTAGGCCCTTTATGTCACTTCCGCCTGGGTCGAGATCCGCGCATGAAACCACGCCTCAGTATTAAACTAAGTATTGAACTAAAAGCCCTGATGCAACTTCTATGCAAATCTCTTCAACTTTAAATCAAAACTCTACTCACATCTTGGCTCAACTGTATACCTTCACCTGGATACAACAGGTCTAACCGGAGTGCAACCAAGGCCATAAGCTCACCCCCGCCTGGGTCGGGTTCCGCGTACCACAGTCTGCCTCAGTGATAGACAAAAACCTAAAAATAACCCCCCAATTTAGACGAGCTTCCACCACTACGCCACCTCAAACAAGACATCCCCCACACAAATAGTTTAAGCAGGGACAGGCGTCCAGGAAAACCAGCGTTCAAACAGCACAAAACCAAAGGTCTAGAGAAAAAAGGTCACCCAAACCAAGTGGTCCGCTGCTGCTCGAAGGCAGGAGACCCAGTGCCGTGCTCCGTCCGAGTTACGTGGCGCCAATCTGTGGTTTTCTCAAATGTTGTTGTTCGAGGTGGTTGAGTAGCAGAAGAAAACTCGCTGATACTGGCTTCTGTCTTTCAAAAGATGTTTATTCACAGAAACAGCATCAATACAGACAAGCCGACATTGCCTGGGAGCTCCTCGGTGCCAGAAATGGAGTTCTCCCCGAATCTCAGTTTTGCATGAGTTTTATAGCTGAAGCAAAACTTGTTTATACAAAAGGCCGATCCTTCTTTGGCCTGCCCTTTGACCTCTCCTACCGCTGACCAGACTTTTAGGCCCCAGCCACCCACACATTTAAGTGACAAACAGAAAAAGTCTGTCCCGAACAGATACCTCACCACAGCCCCCTGAGTCTAGCCTGAATAAAAGCCCTTCTTCCTGGGAAAGTCTTTGCACTAACTTGGCCCCAAGAGGGAAAAAGAACCAGCCCAGAGCCCCGTGAGTTTAGCTTGAATCAAATTTCTCCTTTACTTGAATAAGATTGGTCACAACACTGGCCTCTAAAGGGCCAAACGGACTTGGCAAAAGCACCCAGAGTCTCGTCTGAATCAAAAACCTTGTTTTTGGCATGTCTTTTCACCAGCATGTCACCAAAAGCCCCTAGAGTCTTTCCTGAATAAAATCCCTCCTTCCTGGGGTAAGTCTTAGCACCAACCGAAACCCAAAAGGGCCAAAGGACCAACAAAAAGCCCCAGAGTCTAAGCTGAAATAAAGCTCTCCTTTCTTGGCTAAGTCTTGGAACCAGCAGGTTAAAAAAAGGACCAAAAGGACCATGGAAATTGCTCCAGAGACTGGCCTTATTAAAAAGCCCTCCTTTCCATGTTTAATTTTGAAACCAACCTGGCCCCAAAAGGGCCAAACGAACCAGGCCAGAGCCCCAGAATCTAGCCTGAATAAAAGCCTTCCTTCCTCATATAAGTCATAGCACACTAACCCGGCCCCAAAAAGGCCAAAAGGACCAGGCTAGAGCCCCCTGAGTCAATCATGAATAATAAATAAAATAAATAATGAATAAAAATTCTCCTTTTTGAGCCAACATTTGTCATAAGCAAGGCCCCGAAAGAGCCAAAAGGACCAAGAAAAAGCCCCTGAGTCCAACCAGAATCCTTTTTGGTTTAAGTTTTAGATCCAGCCTAGACCCAAAAGGGCTAAATGGACCAGGGAAATGGCTCCAGTGTCTAGCCTTAATCAAAGACCTGCTTTCCTGGCTAAGTCTTGGACCCAAACTGATCCCAAAAGGGCCAAATGGACCAGGCCAGAGCGCCCAGAGTCTAGTCCGAATCAAAAACCTTGTTTTTGGCATAAGTCTTTTCACCAGCCTGTCACCAAAAGCCCCTATAGTCTTGCCTGAATAAAATCCCTCCTTCCTGGGGTAAGTCTTGGCACCAGCAGGCCACAAAAAGGACCAAAAGGACCATGGAAATTGCTCCCGAGACTGGCCTTATTAAAAAGCCCTCATTTCGTTGCAACATTTTGAAACCAACCTAGCCCCAAAAAGGCCAAAAGGACCAGGCCAGAGCCCCCGGAGTCTAGCCTGAATAAAATGCCCTCCTTCCTGGGGAAAGTCTTTGCACTAACTTGGACCCAAGAGGGAAAAAAGAACCAGCCCAGAGCCACATAAGTCTAGCCTGAATCAAATTTCTCCTTTACTTGAATATTATTGGCGAAAGCACTAGCCCCAAAAGGGCCAAAAGGACAAGGCAAAGTCCCCCTGAGTCTACCCTGAATCAAAACCCTCCTTTCTTGGCTAAGTCTTGGCACCAGCCGGGCTCAAATAGGGCCAAAATGACAAGGCCAAAGCCCCTAGAGTCTTGCCTGAATAAAAATTCAACTTTACGTGGCTAAGATTGGTCACAACACTGGCCCTAAAAGGGTCCAAAGGACCAGGCAAAAGCCCCCAGAGTTTAACCTGCGTCAAAGCTCTCCTTTCTGGGTTAGGACTTGGTCCTAAACTAGCCCCAAAAGGGTAAAAAGGACGCGGCCAGAGCCCCCAGAGTGTAGCCTGAATCAAAACCCTCCTTTCTTAGCAAAGTCATGGCACTTGCCTGGCCAAAAACGTCCCAAAAGGACCAGGAAATTCACTGCTGAGTCCAGCCTGAATCAAAGCCCTCTTTTCCTGGAAAAGTCTGGAAAAACAGACCAGGCCAGAGTGCCCTGAGTCTAGTCCTAATCAAAAACCTTGTTTTTGGCTTTTCACCAGCCTGTCAACAAAAGCCCCTAGAGTCTTGACTGAATAAAATCCCTCCTTCCTGGGGTAAGTCTTGGTACCAGTAGGCCAAAAAAGGGACCAAAAGGACCATGGAAATTAATCCAGAAACTTGCCTTATTAAAAAGCCCTCCTTTCCTTGCGAAATTTTGAAACAAACCTGGCCCCAAAAGAGCCAAAAAGGAGCAGGCCAGAGCCACCAGAATCTAGCCTTAAGCCTTAAGCCCTAGCCTTGTTTCCTCAGGTAAGTCATGGCACACTAACCTGGCCCAAAAAAGGCCAAAAAGACCAGGCCAGAGCGCCCGGTCTAGTCTGATTCAAAAACCTTGTTTTTGGCATAAGTCTTTTGACCAGCCAAAAGGGCCAAAAGGACCAGGGAAATGGCTCCAGAATCTAGCCTGAATTAATCCTCTTCCTTTTTGGATAAGACTTGTTGCCACTCGGTCTCAAATAGGGCCAAAATGAATAGGCCAGAGCCCCTATAGTCTGCCTGAATAAAAGCTCTCCTTTTCTGGCTAACACCGGCACCAACATGAGCCCAAAAGGGCCAAAAGGACCAGGCCAGAGCCCAGAGAGTCTAGCTTAAAACAAAGCTGGACCCCAAAAGGCCAAAGGACCAACAAAAAAGCCCCAGAGTCTAAACTGAAACACAGCCCTCCTTTGGGGGGGGGGGAGTCTTGGCACCAGCAGGTCCAAAAAAAGGACCAAAAGGACCATGGAAGTTGCTCCAGAGACTGGCCTTATTATAAAGCCCACATTTCCTTGCTAAATTTTGAAACCAACCTGGCCCCAAAAGAGCCAAACTGACCAGGCCATAGCCCCCAGAATCTAGCCTGAATAAAAGCCTTCCTTCCTCATGTAAGTCATAGCACACCAACCTGGCCCCAAAAAGGCAAAAAGGACCAGGCCAGAGCCCCCTGAGTCTAACCAGAATTAGAAGCCCTCCTTTTTGGATTAAGTTTTAGACCCAGCCTGGACCCAAAAGGGCAAAACGGACAAGGAAAATGGCTCCAGTGTCTAGCCTGAATCAAAGCCCTCCTTTCCTGGCTAACTCTTGGACCCAACCGGATCCAAAAAGGCCAAACGGGCCAGGCCACAGCCCCCTGAATCTAGCCTTAATAAAGGCCTTGTTTCCTCAGGTAAGTCATGGCACACTAACCTGGCCCAAAAAAGGCCAAAAGGACCAGGCCAGAGCCCCCAGAGTTTAGCCTGAATCAAAACCCTCCTTTCTTAGAAAAGTCATGGCACTTGCCTGGCCAAAAACGTCCCAAAAGGACCAGGAAATTCACTGCTGAATCCAGCCTGAATCAAAGCCCTCTTTTCCTGTAAAAGTCTTTAGACCAACCTAACCCGAAAAAAGGCCTAACAGACCAGGCCAGAGTGCCCTGAGTCTAGTCCTAATCAAAAACCTTGTTTTTGGCATAAGTCTTTTCACCAGCCTGTCAACAAAAGCCCCTAGAGTCTTGCCTGAATAAAATCCCTCCTTCCTGGGATAAGTCTTGGTACCAGTAGGCCAAAAAAAGGACCAAAAGGACCATGGAAATTAATCCAGAAACTTTCCTTATTAAAAAGCCCTCCTTTCCTTGCGAAATGTTGAAACAAACCTGGCCCCAAAAGAGCCAAAAAGGAGCAGGCCAGAGCTACCAGAATCTAGCCTTAAGCCTTAAGCCCTAGCCTTGTTTCCTCAGGTAAGTCATGGCACACTAAACTGGCCCAAAAAAGGCCGAAAGGACCAGGCCAGAGCCCCCGGAGTCTAGCCTCAATAAAAGCCCTCCTTCCTGGGGAAAGTCTTTGCACTAACTTGGACCCGAGAGGGAAAAAAAGAACCAGCCCAGAGCCACATAAGTCTAGCCTGAAGCAAATTTCTCCTTTACTTGAATATTATTGGTGAAAGCACAGGCCCCAAAAGGGCCAAAAGGATGAGGCAAAGTCCGCCAGAGTCTACCCTGAATCAAAACCCTCCTTTCTTTGCTAAGCCTTGGCACACGCCGGGCTCAAATAGGGCCAAAATGACAAGGCCAGAGCCCCTAGAGCAGGGGTGTCCAAACTTTTGAAATTTATACGGAGCAGATGAGCCTCCACACCTTTAATAAGACTTGGAACATTAATATTAGGTTGGTATAACATCAAAATGCTTGATTTTTTCAAAATGTACATAAAAAATTACTACTTTTTGTTGTTTGGACCAACTTAGCAAGAAGCCGGAGGGCCAACAAAAATTGGTCTGAGGGCCGCATTTGGCCCCCGGGCCGCAGTTTGGACATGCCTGCCCTAGAGTCTTGCCTGAATAAAAATCTCTCCTTCCTGGGGTAAGTCTTAGCACCAACCCTAACCCAAAAGGGCCAAAATAACCAAGAAAAAGCCCCCTGAGTGTAACAGATTTAAAAGCCCTCCTTTTTGGATTAAAGGAGGGCCCAGCCTGGACCCAAAAAGGGCAAAACGGACCAGGAAAATGGCTCCAGTGTCTAGCCTGAATAAAAGCCTTCCTTCCTGGGTAAGTCTTGGTACCAGTAGGCCAAAAAAAGGACCAAAAGGACCATGGAAATTGCTCCCGAGACTGGCCTTATTAAAAGCCCTCATTTCGTTGCAAAATTTTGAAACCAACCTGGCCCCAAAAAGGCCAAAGGACCAGGCCAGAGCTCCCGGAGTCTAGCCTGAATAAATGCCCTCCTTCCTGGGGAAAGTCTTTGCACTAACTTGGACCCAAGAGGGAAAAAAGAACCAGCCCAGAGCCACATAAGTCTAGCCTGAATCAAATTTCTCCTTTTTACTTTGAAAGCACTTTATTATTGGTGAAAGCACTAGCCCCAAAAGGGCCAAAAGGACAAGGCAAAGTCCCTCTGAGTCTACCCTGAATCAAAACCCTCCTTTCTTGGCTAAGTCTTGGCACCAGCCGGGCTCAAATAGGGCCAAAATGACAAGGCCAAAGCCCCTAGAGTCTTGCCTGAATAAAAATTCAACTTTACATGGCTAAGATTGGTCACAACACTGGCCCTAAAAGGGTCCAAAGGACCAGGCAAAAGCCCCCAGAGTTTAACCTGCGTCAAAGCTCTCCTTTCTGGGTTAGGACTTGGTCCTAGACTGGCCCCAAAAGGGTAAAAAGGACGCGGCCAGAGCCCCCAGAGTGTAGCCTGAATCAAAACCCTCCTTTCTTAGCAAAGTCATGGCACTTGCCTGGCCAAAAAAATGTCCCAAAAGGACCAGGAAATTCACTTCTGAGTCCAGCCTGAATCAAAGCCCTCCTTTCCTGCAAAAGTCATTGAACCAACCTGCCGGGAAAAAGGCCTAACAGACCAGGCCAGAGAGCCCAGAGTCTAGTCCTAATCAAAAACCTTGTTTTTAGTCTAAGTCTTTTCACCAGCCTGTCACCAAAAGCCCCTAGAGTCTTGCCTGAATAAAATCCCTCCTTCCTGGGGTAAGTCTTGGTACCATTAGGCCAAAAAAAAGGACCAAAAGGACCATGGAAATTGCTCCAGAAACTTGCCTTATTAAAAAGCCCTCCTTTCCTTGCGAAATTTTGAAACCAACCTGGCCCCAAAAGAGCCAAAAAGGACCAGGCCAGAGCCGCCAGAATCTAGCCTTAATAAAGCCTTGTTTCCTCAGGTAAGTCATGGCACACTAACCTGGCCCAAAAAAGGCCGAAAAGGACCAAGCCAGAGCCCCCGGAGTCTAGCCTGAATAAAAGCCCTCCTTCCTGGGGAAAGTCTTTGCACTAACTTGGACCCAAGAGAGAAAAAAGAACCAGCCCAGAGCCACATAAGTCTAGCCTGAATCAAATTTCTCCTTTACTTGAATATTATTGGTGATAGCACTGGCCCCAAAAGGGCCAAAAGGACGAGGCAAAGTCCGCCAGAGTCTACCCTGAATCAAAACCCTCCTTTCTTGGCTAAGTCTTGGCACCAGCCAAAAGGGCCAAATCCGCCAGACCTTGGCCCTACCCTCTTGCCTGAATAAAAATCCCTCCTTCCTGGGGTAAGTCTTAGCACCAACCCAAACCCAAAAGGGCCAAAATAACCAAGAAAAAGCCCCCTGAGTGTAACCAGATTTAAAAGCCCTCCTTTTTGGATTAAGTTTTAGACCCAGCCTGGACCCAAAAGGGCAAAACGGACCAGGAAAATGGCTCCAGTGTCTAGCCTGAATAAAAAGCCCTCCTTCCTGGGGAAAGTCTTTGCACTAACTTGGCCCCAAGAGGGTGAAAATAACCAGCCCAGAGCCCCATGAGTCTAGCCTGAATCAAATTTCTCCTTTACTTGAATAAGATTGGTGACAACACTGGCCCCAAAAGGGCCAAAAGGACAGGGCAAAGTCCCCCAGAGTCTACCCAGAATCAAAAGCCCAGACTCTAGTTTGAAAAAAAAGCCCACCATCTTGGGATAAGTTTTGGCACTAACCTGGCCCTAAAAGAGCCAAACGGAACCTGCAAAATGCCAAAAAGAAGATGGAAATGGCCCCAGCATCTAACCTGAATTAAAGTCCTCATTTACTAGCTTGGACCAACGTGGCCATAAAAGGGCCAAAGAGACCAAGCATGAGCCCCACAGAGTCCAACCTGAATCAAACCCCTCCTTCCTAGGGTGAGTTTTTGCACTAACCTAGTCCTCCGTTTTGGGGCAAAATCTTGGCACAAACCTGTCTCCAAAAGGGCCAAAGGACTAGGGAAATGGCCACAGAGTCTACCTTTTATCAGAGCGCTCCTTTCTGGCTCAGTCTGGAACCAGCCTTGGCCCAAAAAGGGTTAAAAGGACCAGATCAGAGCCCCCAGAGTTGAGCTTGAATCAAAACCTTCCTTTCTTGGCCAAAAAAGGAAGCTTTGACGAGCCAGTCCCCAAAGGGGCAACAAGGATTAGGCCAGTGCCCCCAAAGTCTATTCTAAATCAAAGTCCCTCTTTCCTTGGTCTAAGACTTGCCACCAACCTGGACCCAAAAGGGCCAAAGGACCAAGGAAATGGCCCAGAGTCCAGACTTAAACAAAGCCCTCCTTCCTGGGGTCAGTCTATGCACTAACTTGGCCCCAAAAGGGTAAAAAGGAACCAGGCCAGAGCCCCCAGAGTCTAGCTTGTGTCAAAAACCCTCCATTCTGGGCAAAGACTGGGCTCACGCTTGGACCCCACAGGGCCAAAATCACCAAAGAAAAGTGTCCACTGTGTAGCCTGGATCAAAGCCCTCCTTTCTTGGCCAAGATTGGGCGCCAGCCTGACCCCTAAAGTGCAAAAAATTACCTTGCCAGAGCCCCCAGAGCCTAGCCTGACGCAAATCCCTCCTTTCTTGCCACCAACCTGGACCCAAAAGGGCCAAAGGAACAGAGAAATAACTCCAGAGTCTAGCCTGAATCAAAGACCTTCATTTCCTGGCCAAGTCCCTGAACCAACATGGCCACAAAAGAACCATACAGACCAGGCAAGAGCCCACAGAGTCTAGCCTGAAACAAAAGCCCTCCTTTCTTGGCACCAACCTGAACCCAAAATGGGTCAAAAGGACTGGGCCAGAGCCCCCAGAGTCTAGCCAGAAACAAAACACTCCTTTCTGGGGTAAGTCTTGGCACCAGATGGTCTCCAAAAGGGTAAAAAGGCCAGTGCCCGCAGAGTCTAGCTTGTATCAAAACCCTCCTTTCTGGGCAAAAACTGGGCTCACGCTTGGACCCCACAGGGCCAAAATCACCAAAGAAAAGCCTGAATCAAAGCAGTCCTTTTTCTTGGTGACCAGCCAGTCATCAAAAGCACCAAAAGGATCAGGTCAGTCTCTCTTTCCTGTTCTAAGTCTTGCCACTAAACTGGACCCAAAAGGGCCAAAGGACCAGAGAAATAACTCCAGAGTCTAGCCTGAATCAAATACCTCATTTCCTGGCCAAATCTTGAAACCAACCTGACCACAAAAGGGCCAAACAGACCAGGCTAGAGCCCCCAGAGCCTGAAACAAAGCCCACCTCTCTGGGGAAGTCTTGGCACCAACCTGAACCCAAAATGGGTCAAAAGGACCCGGCCAGAGTCTAGCCTGAATAAAAGCCCTCATTTCTGGACTAAGACTGGGTAAATAGCCTGGGACCAAAAAGGTCAAAAAAGCCAAGCCCCCAGAGCCCCCAGAGCCCCCAGAGCCCCCAGAGCCCCAGAGCCCAAGCCGAGCATAAACCAAAATGGACCTTTCTGGGCTAAGATTGGTCACAAGCCTTGCTCCAAAAGGGCCCAAAGGACAACACAAAATCCCCCAGAGTCTCGCCTGAATCAAAGCCCGCCTTTCTTGGCTAAGTCTTTGAACAAAATTGGCCAAAAAAGGCCAAACAGACCTGGCCCGAACCCCCAGAGTCCAGCCTGTGTCAAAGCTCTCCTTAAAGTCTCCTTTCCTGGCCAAGTCTTGAAACCAAGCTGGCCCCAAAAGGGCCAAAAGGACCAGCCGAAAGCCCCAAGAGTTTGTTCTGAATCATAGCCTTCCTTTCTAGGTAAGTCTTGGCACACCCTGGCCCCAAAAAGGCCAAATGGTTCAGGCCAGATCCCCAGAGTCTATCCTGAATCAAAATCCCTTTCCTGGTCTTGCCATCAACCTGGACCCAAAAGGGGAACAGACCA